>JAGGCT020001821.1:5000-50000 GCA_017654935.2 Phymorhynchus buccinoides
TCTTACTTTACCATCAACATTCTTCTTTAATTCGAAAACTGAATCTGCCAACCCGACAACAGTCACGCAAAACCTCGAAATCGACGTACTCACTCTTGAGCTTCATCATAAATCCCAAGTTCTCTACTCCGATATCCAAATTTCATGGCCGCTTAATTAATTAACAATAACTCCAGATCCGACACAAACAGTCACTCAGAGCATGTAACTACGATGGCTGGGGGGGACCCCCGCACATGAAGATCAAAACCTGGCTGCTAAGGCTTCTCTTCCAGCATAGAAATTTAGTTGGAAGCGGACAACAGAATGGGGCGGAGACGAGGTCATCGTCACTTCCTACTAAAATCCAACGCTGAAAGAGACGCCTTAGCAGCCAGGTTTTCATATTCATATGCGGCGGCGGTCCCCAGCCATAAACTGAATCCCCACCCCCCACCCCCCAAAAAATGTACACATTCGCTCAGAACATGCTACGAATCATCAGGCAGTGAGGTGAGGGTCTGTCAACACCGTAACCAAGAAGTCGCAAGTCACCAACCCCTGCATGACCTATTCAAGTTGGGCTACATCCACATTTTCACCCCCGTACGCAAGGGAGATCATTTGACGACAGATGAAGAGCAAAACAGGTGTCTTTTTTCCCCCGTCGTCAGATCACCTTCCTTTAAGGTCTGGTTACACGTTAACATTATTCACGAGATATTTCTATTACCCCATGGCAACACAGTAACTTAACATGACACACAGCTCACTGTGTTGTCATGGGGAAATAGACACATCTTGTGAATAGTGTGAACATGTACACAGACCTTTACGTGGGGCGAAAATGTGGAACTTAACCTTCGCGAGTTCTAGTGCCTGGGACGGTCGTGCGGCGCAGGGTTAGCGGTGGAGTACTTGGAAGGCTGGTTGGCGGTGAGCTGCTGCAGGGAGGGCTGGGGTCCCTCGGCGCGGATCTTCACCCGGTTCCCGTCCCTCTCCAGGACCAGGCCGCAGCCCCGCAGGAGGAGGTCGGCGCCGTTGGTCTGCCCGCCCCCCTGCTGCTGCTGCAGGGAGTGCATGAACTGGGCGTTCTCCTCGTTGTCCCTCAGCAGGTTGCTCAGCGCCAGCTTGGTCCACTCCAGCAGGACTGGGGAAGGGTCGTGGGTTAAGGAGAACCGGGACAAGTTGTTAGTCTGACAGAGCTTAATCTAGGATTTCTGAAAAAGGGGGGCAGTCCCCCCCTCATATCAAAAAAGGGGGGCACTCCCCCCTATCCAACCCCACATCACATACATGTATAAGAACCAGTACCTCCCCCACCCTCGTACACAGACTTGAACACCTCGGCCACTTTTTCAACCAGTCATTTTGGAACCGATGTTCCTTTGCACTGCCACTGTTGTCATTCTTTTCCGACGTTTTAGATGAAGCCTTTTCCTCGAGGTCTTCACACTCGCTTGGAACAGGATTTTTTTTTTTCGCTTTGCCTCCGCGAAAATCAAAATCAAACAGGGTCCCTGCCCGCTTCATTTTGAAGAACATTCAAGATGGCGGCCGAAACTCTCGCAACTTCCTGTCGGTAGAACGAGAAGAATGTGATTGGTTGATTAACACTAACATTTTGTCAAGAACCAATAAAATGTCGAGAAATCCTTCACTCCTGCTCGATACTTTCAGTTTGTCCAGACAACGGGTTTAGCAGACGACGAAGGTCTTCCCGCATCGATCGGTAAAAACTGCGGTCCGTTCTGCAAATGTGCGGGACTCGGCCCGCTCCGATTATTGCGCGAAGGAACAAAATTTCGGGGGATTTTACCAATCCCGCGCTCTAGATTAAGCTCTGGTCTTAGTCTGCGCTTCCCCAGGCCTTAACCCTTTCATCGCCACTGTCGCCTCTTGGCACCACAATGATTTAACACCCATGTCACTGAAAGGCATCAAATGAGGGTCTGGTATCCAGTGACCTTATGTTCTTAATATTGGGAAGTAAGGATATGTCCTATTTTATGCATGTCACAGAGGAATCCCCAGTATTGCAGACAGAATCTTTTCTCTACCCAGGTAAGTTCAATGGAAAGTTTTAGCTGAAAAATGGCTGGCGTTGAAAGGGTTAAAGACCCACCACGTCACGTGTCAAAATCCCGGTTTTCACTCTTATAGCTGGTAAGAAATCTTAAGAAATCTTCCTAGCATAAGAGGGAATGCGACACGTGACGTGGGGGGTCTTTAATACGGCCATAATGGGTTATAACAAGCATTGATGTCCCGAGGCTCCGGTCATGGGACATTGGCCGGTTAAAATTTAAAATGTCCTATTGTGTTCTCTCTCCCCTGTCAGGACAAATGTCTGGTTAAATGTTTTACATTGGCAATCTTGGTCATTGATTTCTGCAAGAGCCAGGACATTGTCCTACTGATTTCTCTTGTCTCAGGACAGTTTGTCCTATCACTTTTCAATGCTCGGTACATCACTGAATAACTAGCGTATTTTTCGGACTATAAGGCGATATTTCCCCCCCCACAGACTGAGACCTGTGCGCCTTATAATGTGACCGATAACATTGTAAAAAAAAAAAAAGGGGTAGGAAGAGGTACCTTCTCCCCTCTTCAGGTACCCTTCCTACCCTTTTTATTTTATCCCATTCACTGCCGAGCCCATTTCTGGTTCTGGCGCAACTATTTGCCAAGCCGTTTTAGGTTGTTAAGCCTATCGCAAACATTTCTGAATAAAAGTGCATACACCCTCTACTTTTCTGAACGGGGATTGAATATACTATCCTATGAGAACACTCTCACATGCATTCGAACATACTGCAAAAAGCATATGGATAGAAAAAGGGAAACTCTTAGAATAACCCTATGGCGGATATTTCTGTGACGGGGCAGTTTATAGGTTACCGGAAGTTGACGGAAATATCCGTGACAGGGCAGTGAAAAGGTTAAAGTTCTTGAGAAAGGTACAGCAGTCACTGTTTATTTTTCTAGTAAGAAATTAGAGCAACAAAATTTGAATTTTGTGCTACATTTGACATTTCATTAGTTATGATATAGTCCGCAAAACACGGTAGGTGTCCAGTTTTCAGTTTTCGCTGCACTGGTATCCTTGCTGCATTTAGCCATCACATTCAGATTTCAAACGAACTCAAAGGAAAGAATTAGTTGGAAGATTTTTGTTGGATTTTTTTTTTTTTTTGGGGGGGGGAAGACAGGATAATGGGCCAATAAGGCAGGAACATTGTACATAACTAAAAAAAATAAAAATAAAAAGGCAGTCAAAGAAAGTGACAGATTAGAGGAAATTGCTAGCACAGCACTTCCAGAAGGTGGGGGGAACTATCTCATAATCTGTACTGAAAGATTTCCTCCCGGTATCGCGAAAGAGGAGAAAACAACAGCACACCACCCAACAAGGTCTCCAGCCATTTATATGGCAAATTACAATGGCACAAAAGATATTGTAGGTCACAGATCTGGGCTCTAGGCACACTGGGCTAATAAGGCAGGAACATTGTAGATGATAGTTTAAAAAAAAAAAAAAAAAAATTTAAAGTCAAAGAAAGTTACAGATTAGAGGAAGTTGCTGCACAGCACTTCCAGACAGGAAAAAACAACAGCACATCACCCAACAAGGTCTCCAGCCATTTATATGGCAAATTACAATTGCACAACAGATATTGTGGGTCACAGATCTGGGCTCTAGACACACTAGTCTTGCCCTCATGTCTCATCAGTCTTGGGGTGAAGTTAGAAGGGCGGGGGTGGGGCCCAACACCCATTGTTCTGAAGTTCTCTAGACTGCAGATATGATTTTCTTGGGAAAGGCTATTCCACACTTACACACACACAACGCATCCCAATTTTCCAGAGCAGTATTTGCCTTTGCTATCTGAAGGTCACAGACATGACTAACATTAGTAACAAACTAAAATAATAAAAAAAGAAAAGAAAAAAGAGGCTTATAAAATGACTCATTGAACCTGCCACATTAGGATCAGAAGTCCTGGGGTTTATTTGGAGGAACTGAATTATTTCTGCAATTAGTACTGCCAAAGAAATCTTCCTCTGCCACTTTTCAGACAAAATCAATCACATTACACAGACAGCTACATGCTCGCAGCATGCAAACACGCACACACACTAAAGTTATACTTTCTTATATTCAAGGTCAGGGAGAAAGAGCACACACATACACAAGTTAACCCTTTCGCCGCCAACATCGCATTTTTGCACCACAAGGATTTAACACCCATGTCATTAAAAACCTTGAATTCAGGGTCTGTTATCCAATTATTTTTGTGTTCTTGATCTTGGGAATTAAGGATAGGCCTTTTTTTTAAACATGTAGTAAAGAAATCCCCAATATTTCAGACAAAATCTTTTCTTTACCCATGTAAGTTTATTGGGTAATTTTGGCTAAGATGAGGCTGGCGGTGAAAGGGTTAAGCTTTCTTATACTCAACGTCTGGGAGAAAATACTCAAAGGATACAAGGGTTGCGTTCGTCGATCACTGCTTGGTCCAAGATCGTTATCAGTCCCGACTTCCTGCCGGATCCAAACTTGCGCACCTGTGGATTAAGAAGACAGTTTCATTCATGACTATAACAGTAAAACTACTAACAATCTTTTCTCATTTAACAGTTCCACCACTAGAGGACATCCTCTGAAACTCACTGAAACCATTTGTTACCAACACTTTGTTTTTTTACTAACAGGATTATTAATACTTCAAATTCTTTACCCAGTCATATCAGGGACACTCAACAGCTTCAAAAATAATTTGGACAATTACTGGGAAGACTATTGCTTCCAAACAAATATCTGCATGAATTAGAAGGTTATGCCTTATCATCAAATGTGGCACCCTAAATACACACAAAAAAACTTAAAATAAGAGAGAAACTACATAGCGGGCAAAAGGCTGTGAAGCCTATTAGCTACTGCAAAGAACATCTTTTGCAAGAATGAATGCCCTTGGTGGGTGGGGGGAGATGGTTGCGCACTGACCAAACAAGGGAATAACTCTCGCCAATAACCCTATTTGAGGCCACTAAATGGCTGCCTTTCGCAAGAGTGAATGCCCTTGTCCACACTGACCAGCAACGGTTCACTCTCACTGTCAAGGGCGTTAATAACTCTAGTTGCAGAGGCCAATAGTGCCAATGCTATGCTATGCCATTCTTTGAAAGCAATGCAGAGATGAAGCAACTAACAGGCCCTTCCAGCTTCATAACAGTTGAGAGAGGTATATTTAAAGCCGCAAAGCGGAATTAGGAAACTGAGCAGCATATGTATGCAGCATCATTTATACATATCTCCTGGTGACAGTGGCAGACAAAGTATTGAGTTAGAAATCTTGATACATTGGAGCGATCTGTTGCACGTCTGGAGACCCTTACAGGGATCACAACAGCGTGCGTTTGTGTGTAATACAAGCACAGAAACGCACAAAACGAATCAAAACTCTGAAGAAGAGGTAGACAAACGCAAAACGATTGTTACTAATGCCAGGCATCAGAAAAGTCTGAAGTCCAATCCTCAGAAAACTGTGGTCCAAGGGCCATCCCAGACTATAGAGGGACAACACTGAAACCAATTCCCAACGTGACCAAAAAGGCTGTATGCAGGGAGGAATCACTATAAAATGCTATTTAACAGAAAAGATAACACTCAATTGAAAGTCAAAATCTCTGACAGAAGAGGCCAATCGGAATCCTCTGTGAGAAATTCTCAATCCTCTGAAATTAGCTCATTCTCTGACAATTATGATGCCTGTAATGCCTACAACGATGCAGCTAAAATTTACCTTAGGCATGACAGCTGAAGGCAAAGAAATCTTTGATCAGATTCAATGCCGCCCGTCAGATTTAAATGATGAGTGTTTAGGCTTTACTCGATCGCACACTGACAGTGAAGGAGGGATAGAGACTCATTGTGCAGAACACGGTGTCAGTGTGAATGATTAAAGACAACCCCGATATCAGATTCAAGCAGACATTGTGATTCTCTGCCAAACAGGTACGTTTTGAATACTGGACTGAATTTGAGGAACATTTTGGCATTCAAGATATTGTGAACAATATTGTTGTGTGTTATTTTGTTCAAAGTGACCTATGAAATCCCCCCGTGGGGATACCGGGGAGGGGTGTCTTGCACAAATAGTTCCCCCACCTTCTGGAAGTTATGTGCTTGTAAATTCCTCTAAACTGTCACTCTCTTTGACTCTGACTTTTCCCTTTATTTACTGTCATCTACTATATCATATAGTAGATGACATATAGTATATGTCTACCTTGTTGATCCATTCTCCTGCCTTTTTTCAAAACATTCTTACAAACATTTCTGGCAGCTGAAGACGAACATGTTGGGCCTATTTTTTAGGCGCATAAGTTATTCAGGCATCAGAATAGTCGGAAGTCCAATCCTCTGAAAACCTCGGTAAAAGGGCCATCAAGGCCCCCCCAGACAGAAGAGGGATAACACTGAAGAGTTCTCAACAACACCAAAAAAGGCTCAATAGTGATAAATCACTTTAGAATGCTGTTCAACAGAAAACATAACACTGAATAAAAAAGGTAAAACCTCTGACAAGAGAGGCCAATCCTCTGTCAGAAATTCTTAATCCTCTGAAATTAGCCAATCCTCTATCAGAAATTCTTAATCCTCTGAAATTAGCTGGTCCTCTGACAATTCTGATGCCTGAATGTGCTAAAGTTAAACCGACCTGATCTTGCACTGCCTTGTTTTTGAAGGCCAGGTTTCCAATAAGGCGGACGAGGTCGCAACGCAGCTGGTAGGTTGGATGGGCAGTGTCCACGTACTGCCTGGACTGGGCTATGCTCAGGAAACTGAAGCCCTTCCTCCCTTCCGCTGTGATGTCTTCCAGAAACCCTGTGTCAACAGCCCATCAACACTTTAAACAAAACCCTGTGTCAACAGCTCACTAAAACTTTTAACAAAATTCTGTATCAACAGCCCAGCAACAACACCTTTAACAAAACCCTGTGTCAACAGCCCAGCAACAACACTTTAACAAAACCCTGTGTCAACAGCCCAGCAACAACACTTTAACAAAACCCTGTGTCAACAGCCCAGCAACACTTTAACAAAACCCTGTGTCAACAACCCAGCAACACCTTAAACAAAACCCTATGTCAACAGCCCAGCAACACCTTAAACAAAACCCTGTGTCAACAGCCCAGCAACAACACCTTAACAAAACCCTGTCTCAACAGCCCAGCAACAACACCTTAACAAACCCTGTCAACAATCCAGCAACACCTTAACAAAACCCTGTGTCAACAGCCCAGCAACAACACCTTAAACAAAACCATGTGTCAACAGCCTACCAACAACACTTTAACAAAACCCCGTGTCAACAGCCCACCAACAACACTTTAACAAAACCCTGTGTCAACAGCCCACCAACAACACTTTAACAAAACCCTGTGTCAACAGCCCATCACAACATTATAAACCCTGCGTCAACAGCCCACCAACAACATTTTAGCAAGACTCCCTAAACACACTAACAGGCATGGTATTAGAGGAAAAAACATTTTTCTCTGAAAATATTGGGAGAGGGTTGGGGGAGGGAGTTCAGGTGTTTCTTGGTGAAATCAATGGGAAGAGTCCTTTACGGACATCAGTGCAGGGGGGCAATTCCTCTTGAAAATTAACATGCCCTAAAATGTGGACTATAGAAGCCGCTACTTTTTTCTTCAATTTTGGCCCATGCGGCTTATAGACTGATGCGGCTTATCTGTGGATTTTTTCCCCTTCTACATTTATCAGTATGATTAAATCTGTTTCTTGACACATTCTTCAGCCTATTTTGAGCTTCTTTAGACTCAAAACTGGTATTCAATAGATTCAAATCTCATGTATAAGTGTCTGAGAACATTCAATACTTATGTACTGATAGGAGAATTTCTATATTTGTGTTGGTTTTGTGCACATACAATTTTTTGTGCAGCTTATAAACTGGTGCGGCTTATTTGTGAATAAATACCTAATGTTTTGTCAATTTAAGGGATGCAGCTTATATACAGTTGTGTCTTATAGTCCAGGTTTTACGGCATATAACTGTCAAAAATTACAAATGCTAAAAACAGGGGACAGGGCATCTCCTCAAGCTTTTAAATCCCACTCCCATGTTTGTTTTTCTACCTCTCTTTTCTTTGAACTCACAGAATTATGCGGAAAAGCACTACTATGCACGTGTAGCAACACGTTCTAGAAACCCCCCACTTAGAAAGCCAGGCATGGGAATTGTCAGAGAAAAAACCCTCTGAAAAGCCCCCCAATTGAAGTATTTAGTAACAAAAACAAAGTATTTAGTAACAATTTCCAAAAAAATTCGCGGATCGGACAATTCCCATGCCTGAAAGCATTAACTACCCCCAAATCAAGAAAGAATTCCGATAAATGTTTGATTCTGCAAGGGTTAAATATTGTCACGGCAAAATGTGCATAAGCTTTATGTGCTACAGTGGGACCTCAGTATTGCGACCACCCTACAGACTGGCCAAAACTGTCAGTAATTGTGAGGTGGTCGCTATACTGGATACAGTGGGACCTCAGTATTGTGACCACCCTACAGTCTGGCCAAAACTGTCCGTAATTGTGAGGTGGTTGCTATACTGGATACAGTGGGACCTCAGTATTGCGACCACCCTACAGTCTGGCCAAAACTGTCCGTAATTGTGAGGTGGTTGCTATACTGGATACAGTGGGACCTCAGTATTGCGACCACCCTACAGTCTGGCCAAAACTGTCCGTAATTGTGAGGTGGTTGCTATACTGGATACAGTGGGACCTCAGTATTGCGACCACCCTACAGACTGGTTAAAACTGTCCGTAATTGCGAGGGGGTCTTTATACAGGAGACTCTTTTAGTAATAAACATTCATTACCGTCATTGTTAAGCTTAGTGTATTGTATTCACCGCGTCAGTCTTTTTAAAGATGAAAATTTGGTTTTATTCGCCGTGTTTATTGTTTATTTCACCTTCATGTGCTTGTGTGAGTGTATCGGTTTTTTTTAATGTTTTTTAGTTCAATTGTGTAGTAATAAACTGTAATAGACCGGCCAAAACAGTCAGTAATTACGAGGGGGGTCTTTATACAGGACTCTTTTAGCAATAAACAAGAAGGGAAAAGAGTCTTAAGACTGGACAGAACTGTCAGTAATTGCGAGGGGAGCTTTATACAGGACTCTTTTAGCAATAAACAAGAAGGGAAAAGACTGGACAAAACTGTCAGTAATTGTGAGGGGGTCTTTATACAGGAGACTCTTTTAGCAATAAACAAGAAGGGAAAAGACTGGACAAAACTGTCAGTAATTGCGAGGGGGTCTTTATACAGGAGACTCTTTTAGCAATAAACAAGAAGGGAAAAGACTGGACAAAACTGTCAGTAATTGTGAGGGGGTCTTTATACAGGAGACTCTTTTAGTAATAAACAAGAAGGGAAAAGACTGGACAGAACTGTCAGTAATTGCGAGGGGGTCTTTATACTGAAGACTCTTTTAGTAACAAGCGCGGATTCGCAATCGTTTGTGGCGTGTGACAATTGAAAACGAAACATCATTTTAAAGACCAGCCTCGATTTGAAGTGTGGTCTATTTTTACCACTGCAATCATTATATACACTGAGTTGCTTCCCCTGGCTTTTCAATAATTTTAATCTGTAAACCAGAATGTTATCTCTGCACCATTTCGTAACTTTTTATATCTTTTGGAAAACATTTAAAACTATTTATCCTACTTATACTCATCGAAAGAAGCACTGCATACTCGTCATGTCTGTTGCTGTGTCTGTATTACGTATGTTTATTATTTTCTACGCTTTAAAATGACGATTCATGTGCTCTGTTCAGTATATAATTCTTTCCATACGTGAGAACTGTAGATATGACAACAGAAATGTTACTTTATGTTCAAGTATTTTTTTCTCCTTTAAAATATGTGCGACAATTTTGCGAAATGTGCGACAATTTTGGACCGACCGACAAAGTGAGTTATAGGTTTGTGGCTTGTGCCGCAAACAATAAACAAGAAGGGAAAGACTTGAGTAAAACTGTCCGCAATACAGAGGGGTACGTGATACTGAGGCGCCCGCTAGGCAGGGTTCGACTGTACTTAAATGAGACAGTTTAATTCAATTCAATTCAAATTTCTTTATTGTCTTCAAGTGAAGAACATCTTTTTTCAGTGTGCACTTAAATCTAAAACTGACGAGAAATTATATTATAAACTAAGACATAAAATACATGCATAAAAGCACATGTTACTCACATAGATCAATGAAGTTTGTCACACACACTCCCACCTATCCATCCTACCCACCGCACACACAAATAAGTAAACAAAGTATGTAATAGTGATGGTGAATTAGTAATAGTTCTCCTTAGCTTTGAAATAAAAAATAATAAAAATCCCATAACAATAATTCTTCATCACAAGGAAATATTAATAATAAAGAACATCATAATGATAACACCACAGCAAACAGTACAATACCATAAAGTAATGGTATTCAGTACACACACAAGATTTCATCAGTTTATAAATCACTATTTAGTATTTGGCACAACAACAACAACAGCAAATAATAATAATAATAATAATAATAGGGGATACTTATATAGAGCGATACCCCACAATGGGCTCATCGCGCTTTACAACAATATAAATGCATTACAAATCATTTAAAAAAACTAAAAACAAAAACAAAAAAACATATAGTTAACAGCATCATATTAAAGTGTCATACATAAAATCACAAATTGACTAAAAACTTTATCAATTAAGACAATATAAAACAGCACGTCACACGAAAACTATGGGAAATATACAACTTTTAAAATATGACTGCACAGAAACAACAATACAATAATAACATACGGTACACTTACACGCCAACATCCACACCCACAGGCGCACGCACACACGCACCCATCCACACTCACAAAT
Source organism: Phymorhynchus buccinoides (assembly GCA_017654935.2). Lineage (NCBI taxonomy): Eukaryota > Metazoa > Mollusca > Gastropoda > Neogastropoda > Raphitomidae > Phymorhynchus > Phymorhynchus buccinoides. The sequence continues at coordinate 15,956 of JAGGCT020001821.1, forward strand.
AATGAGTACAACACCAAACCTGCCAACCCCCTAACAGACCAAAGAGGAATATTTGAAGCAGAAAAGAGGAATTTTAGGGAGTTAAGAGGAATTTAGGCGCGGAACCTTACCATTCGCAAACAAACACGATTTGATGCAATTAACTCTTATCCTTGTTAACTTGTACTGTTCTGAACAAGAGTCCAGAATGATCGGCCGCGCTCAGCGCAATGCTATGCTCCACCAAAAAGTGTCTCTGCCCGAATCACCTCATGAGGATCCTTAGTCTCCTCCTCTTCTGCTGACTTGAAAAAGTCATTCATGGTCGAAGTCGACTCCTGGGCGCTTGACGATTAGAGACGTAACATGGCGATTCACATCTATCATCCCTCCATGAGACACTGTAAAGTCCTTCGCGCACGGTATGCATCAGGTGTAATACACACCTTTACTAGAGCTCCTAATACACAGAAACTTTTCAGTGTATGCCTTACGAAATTTCTGTTCAGTTCTCTATCTTTTCCCATCGGCCAAATCACTACAATCCCCTCCATGCTTCGCCGTCTTGCAGACTTCGATTGGCGGGAAAGGAAGTTGGTGACCGGAAATACTGTTTGGGTTAGAAGATCAAATATATGCACGGCAGCTGTGCTGCTCTGCGTTTGGTTTACTGTCGTTTTTTGTTTGTTTGTTTTAGATTTTTAAAAGCGGAATTTTACGGAATCGAGCGGAAGAATTATCGTCTGAGCGGAAAAAATTCCGCCCAAAGCAGAAAGGTTGGCAGGTCTGCAACCCCCTCCCATCCCATTCATCACACACAAAGCCTTTGCCTCCATACCAAGGGCAGAGTCTACAAGCGTGCCGGGCCCAGTCTCCAGCTCAACAGACAAACCGCTTAGCTCTGTGGAGAAGGCTTGGCAGCAGGAAGCCTCCACCACCACCTCCAGGTGTTTGATGTGAGAGTAGACGTTCTGAAACACATACGTCGTGCAGTCATTCAGTCAACAACAAAAAAAGGAGGTTCCGATTTGTTCCTCTTTTAACCCCCTGACTGCCAGACAACATTAACCCTTTCGCTGCCAGCCATTTTTCAGCCAAAAAATACCATTAACTCTTCAAGCACCATGGATGAATACATTCGCCCAAGACATCACTCTACACTCCCACCGAATGCAAAGACATTCACTGCCAAGAATCCTGCAACGTGTTTGTTAACTTTTTTTTAGAGCTTTTGTGACCGTTTCTTCCAATAAAGGAACGCATGCACACACTCGAAAAAATAGGAACGGGGGGAAACTACTTTAAAAAACTTACCTGACCAATATACATCGCCTCCAGGTTCAGGTCTCTGGCGGTTATTTTAGATCCTCCCATTATCATGCCCGCCGCCACATCCTCCAGATTGCTCTGTATGGACGGGGCCTCGGAACCTTTCTCATCCACGCTGCGCCACTCGCTGATCACCAGCTTGAGGGTGTCGAAAATCAAAGCCATGTGCCTGCACGACAGTTGAAAGGCATGTGCATATCTCAGGCATCAGAACAGTCTGAAGTCCAATCCTCTGAAAACTGCGGTCCAAGGGCCATCAAGGCCCCAGACTGTAGAGGGACAACACTGAAATCAATTCCCAACATGACCAAAAAGGCTTTATGCAGTGAGGAATCACTTTAAAATGCTATTTAACAGAAAAGATCACACTCAATTGTAAGTCAAAACCTCTGAAAGAAGAGGCCAATCCTCTGCCAAAAATTCTAAATCCTCTGAAATTAGCTGATCCTCTGACAGTTCTGATGCCTGATATTTACAAAAACTTGCCAGGGCTCCCAGGGACCCCCATTTGGGGGTCTGTGAAGCACTAAAATTCTAAAGGACCCTCTAAAAGAATGTGCAGGGGGTCCCAGGGATGCACTAGAAAAATTATTTTTAGCATTCGCAATGCCACTGGGACCCTCTATCCCGCCTCTAGGACGCTCTATACTGTAAGTGAAGGAGTCACTGGGACCCCTTGTTTTGCGGGACGATTGGGAGCCCTGCTTGCGTACAGAAACTAATCCAGAATCCGAAAAAAAAGAAATCCTGGCAGTAAGAAATATTATGAATGAGTGTGTGCATTAGACATTACGCACAGAAACCCATCCTTAAAGGTGGACAGTGACAGATGAGTTCTTGCAAGAAACACGTCGAGATCACCAGAAAGACAGCCTTTTCAAGGATCAGAACACTCACTTTGCTCTGGTTTCATAGAAATCAAACCGTCAAAACGGCAATTCCTCCTTGGCGGAGATGCTGGAGAGAGAAGCCATTTTGGATGGGGTGGGCTACTCATTGTAGTTGAAGCTTTTTCTTTTTTTTGTAATGCAGTCAAACAAAAATTGGAGTTATTTCCTTTGTTGTGAGCGAAACTCCTTCAGGTAACCTGTATAAAAATATTTGGTAAAAGTCAATAAAAAGGCTTGTATTGAGAAAATTTCGTGCAAATGACTTGGTCTACTCAGGCGGCCATGCCTTCTCTTTCACTGAAATAATTTGACTTCCAGCACCTCTGCCAATTGAGGAATCGCTGATTTGACGGTTTGATTTCTAGGAAACCAGAGCAAATTGAGTGTTGCGATCTCTGTAAAGGGTGTTTTCCTGGTGATCTCGACATGTTTCTTGCAAAAACTCATCCGTCAGGGTGCCTTTTCATCCCATGTGCTTATTAATTTTCTTATATACGTGGATGGGGTTTCAATACGGAACTTGGAGATTGCAGATCTAAAAAAACATGGTTCGTGGGGACTTGGAAGAGTGCCAAAAAAGGACCTTTAAAGGACCAGCAACATTTTTTAAAGGACCGATTTAAACCTTGTTTGTAGTTGTACTTGCAGACGTGGTGGGCGCAGAGCCAGACACTGACGATTGTGGCTGAGCAGATTCATTTGTTGCAGTAGTACTTCTGCTGCTTGCAAAAAAGTCGGTCACATTGCACCTCGATTCCGCCTTGTGCCTTCCTTCAGCTCTCTTGTGATTTTCAGTCTTTGCGTGTTGTTTCAGCACCGACTCTCCCATTGACAAGATGTTGATGTTTTTTTCACAATATGCACAACGAACTGCATGTTTGTTGTCCATCACTTTTTGGACCCAGTCCTTATAAATGTCTTCTCTTAGCCAACGATCCTGAAACGAACACTTTCCAGGCATTTTTACACTTTTTACTTGAAAACAAGCACTGAAGCAGCCGCATGTGTGAAGAATTTCAACATGGCGCATAAGATATCTCGCCGAATCATGCGCACGTGACCGGATTTACAGTGACTATTAAAATTAGATCGTCTGCTCAAAAGATACGAAGGTGATCGATTTTTGGCAAATTTTATTTCATTTAATATATTTTTGGGAGTTCATTTCTTATGACAAGGTACTTAGTTTTGTTTTTTTGCCCGATTAAAGGATTTAAACTGACCGCACCAATTTTAAAAGGACCTTTGACTGATTTGAAAGGACCTCCTTGCTGATATAAAGGACTTTACAGGCCTTTTGAAGACCAATCAATTTCACAGCACTTTAAAGCACCTGAAAGGACCCCACGAACCCTGTAAAAGTAATATGCACAAGACCTAATACATACAAAAAATGACATCTTGCAGCCACAACCATCTTTGGCGTTGACACAAGTTGTCATTGTCATGACGTTACTGGAACTGTTAGACTTTGGAGTACTGTCAATGTTATTAGGTAAAGGTTATTAAAATTATCAGATTTTGTTTGTGCAGTACATTAACTCAGTATGTAATGTGAGCGTATGTGTGAGAGTGTGTACTGTTAAAATGTGTGTGTGTGTGTAATAACTGTTTGTGAGACTATATGAGTGTGTGTGTGACTATGCGTGTGTGTTTGACTGTGTGTATGTGACTCTGTGTGCATGTGCGTGTGTGACTGTGTGTGTGTGCGTGTGCGTTTGAGTGTGTGCATATGTGTGCCCGTTAAAATGATGTGATTTTCTGTATTATGTGCATTTCAACTATTCTATGCCTGTGACTGTGGTGTGGAAATTGTAGGCATACATGTGACTGTGCGTGCATAAAGTTGTGAGTGTGCCTGTGTGCATTTGAGCCTATGTGAGTGAATGCGAACATACCTGAGCTGAAAGAGCTCCCTCAAAAGGTAAGGTACCTGCACCAGCTTGATCATCACCTTTTTGCTGCACACACACAGAACGCAACCCACTCACTAAATTGTTTATACAGACAAACCTCTATTTTAAGACTTCCAACATGTCCTGAAAAATCGGTCGTAAATTGGAGGGGTCGTATGACGGAGGTTTTCACTGGCAGCCGTAGAAAGAAAAAAGTTCAGCACAGTTCATACTCTCTTCTTCATGCACACATACAATGACATATTAAAATTGGATTTGGGTCTTTCCAACTCCATAGGATTGTGCAATCGATATTACAGTTTCACTTTGCCAACTTCTTTTAATCACCTCCACTCTTGTCCAAAGTCAGTGGTTTTCGTGCTTTTCCTATGCTCTCCGCCATCTTTTCTACAACAAAGGAAGCGACTCCACTTTCAGGCCCTTGACCGTGGTTGTTTCCCTTTGCTCGAAGTCCATGCAGACGACAGCAACGGTCGTAAAAACCAACAAAATGGGGTCGTAAGTCGCGTTTTAGAGGAAGTCGTTTAAGAGAGGTCGTTTACATAGTAAAATGCATCTGTGCCAACAAATCCGGTCTCAAATGAGAGGTGGTCGCTTAACAGAGGGTCGCAAAATAGGGGTTTGTCTGTATTACTAAAATGGTGGGGTTTTTTTTTGGGGGGGGGGGGGGGGGGGTATGTGGTATATTCTAGTCACACAGACTTATCTCTGTGAAATTTGGGCTGCTGTACCCCCGGAGAGCGTGTCGCCACAAGTGCAGCGCCTACCCAATTTTTTTTTGTGGGTGAGGGGGTGTGGGCACACTTGGAAAACCTAGCTATCAATTTTGCCATACCACTTACCAGGCAGCGGGATTTCTCCCTGCTCTTACCACCACCGACTTTCAACTGCCGTGGGATTTATATGGGTGTAAAGCGCATGGGTCAGACTAGCTTTAAGTCCCCATCCGAAGGACTGGACGTTCATTTCAATTTTCCTGTCAAACTAGAAAGAAAGGGTGAGGCCAGGATTCGAACCCGGGTCATTCATGTTGCAGTCACGCATTACATTTGGCAGGCGAACGTCTTAACCACTCTGCCACTTTTCTCAAGGTATCGATTTGGGTTTTTTCGGATTTGAAGGAAGATTCAATGCATGAAAGATCACACGAATTTGTTTTTTTCCCCCAAGATTTATGTGGTTGCTTCAGAAATTAACATTTTCCTTGGTAACCCATTTTCAGAACATTTCTTAAATTTGGAAGTCAAAAACCGCTTTTGCAACTTTGATGTCTTCATAGTGTTATATATATATATGAACACGAACATTACTCAAAGTTAACATTAACTGGTTTTGTTTCTGAGGTTCACAAATAAAGACATTGGACACAGAAAAGCTTTATCAAAGCAAACTATTCTGCATTTCAAATGCACTAACTTTTCAGTCCTTCAGAGTAGGGGTACGGAGCTGGCTATTCAGAGATTTTTCTTTCATGCTATATATTTTTCATGCTATATATTTGATGATATATATATCATCATGTTTTAACTCTTTCGCTCCTGACAACCGCTTTTGAGGTTAAATGGGAGCAAATGCAGATTCCTAGCTTTATAGAGCTCTCTATCTCCCTATTCCTGGGTTTCCAGAGAGAGTAAAACTGTATAAAGTGGAGTTATGTTATTGTGAATATGCAGTATGCTTTCAGCAGCCTGTTTCTTTTTTCATAAACAATACTTGCCCCAGTAAGAAAAGGGCAAAAAATCTTCATTGCAATGCAATGCAATTACAGAAGAGCAAAGTAATAACAGTTGCATCATGTTGCATGATATTACGAGCAAAAGAGGCCCGTAGGAATCAATGGGAGAAAACTTCTCAGCAGCTAAAGAGGTTCTCAGGAATGAACAGTAGTTGAAACTTCTAAATACAGAAACCAAAGAGTTAATCTGCTATCAGTGATGGCAGCTAAAATGTTTGACTTTATAAGAGTGTGGTTCCGGACGATTGCCAATCCTGAAGACTATCAGCTTTTTCAAAGAGCTGATTTAACCCTTTCAATGCCAGCCATTTTTCAGCTAAAACTTTCAATTAAACTTACCTGGGTTGAGCAAAGATTCTGTATCCACTACTGGGGATTCCTCTGTGGCATGCATAAAATAGGGCCTGTCCTTACCTCCCAAAATTAAGAACAAAAGGTCACTGTATACCAGACCCACAGCTAATGCCTTTCAGTGACATGGGTGTTAAATCATTGTGGTGCCAAGAGGCGACAGTGGTGATGAAACGAACGAACAAAACTTTATTTATACAGGGTAATGAGATAAGCATACATACTTTTTTTTGCACCCAGCCCTGAAAGGGTTAAGGAGCAAGCCTGAACAACTTTCACACATGCATTTTATTTTAAAGATGTCATATGACTGAAAAATCAGGAAAAAAATCAGGTCTTATAAGGGAGGGGTCTTCAGGCATGGGAATTAGAGAAGACAAAAAAGACTAGAAATTGGGGTCTGTAAGCAGGCATAGGAACAAGGAATAAAACAACAACTGAAAACCGTGTGTGTTGGGATACAGCCCCCAGAAAAGGAAGCTTCTTCTGTTATCTAAGCATTAAAAACAGTATTAGAGATAAGACTGATATATTTAGTTCATTTTGCATTCATTTCCAATAACTTCAGTTTCTCATTGGGCTTCTTTTTTTTATCTCATAAATGTCCTCTTGGACCATCAAAAAAGCTGAAACTTGCAAAAAAAGGCTGAAGAGGACCATCAAAAAAGCTGAAATCAGCCAAAAGACTGACAACTCCCATGCCTGAGTCTTATTAGAGAGGTAGACACTCAGTAGTCCAAATATGAATGTCAAAAAAATCTGTGTGATGGTTTTTTTTAGTCACCTCTTCGAGGGAGTCTTAAAAGTGAAGGTCTTAACTCTTCTATACCAAGTATTACTTAGACTGTTTACCGTTGCGCACCAAGTAATTTTTGCCGCTACACTGATTTTCGCACACACTCACTTTAAAAATTCATTAAAAAAATACTCGCTCGAATCATCACTAAATTTACCAGTGTCGATCTGCTGCTGCAAACCCAAGATCGTTTCAACACTTTCGATGCTCTTTTTGATACGCCTAAGTTCAGATTCTGCCACTTTTTCCACGGTAAATGCTTCGTCGGCACTATCGCCATCTTGTAGAGGTTCACGCCAAAAGTTATCAGCTTCCATCGTCGAAAACGCGATGAAAATCGACTGAAAATAACAAACTTTACCCTACAAATGAAGATGGCGGAAGATTGGGCTTTCCCTGAGCGAACTGCACATGTCACGGAAGTAAAGGATGTGATGTCACTTGATATAAATAGTGCAAAGGGGGACACCAGGGTTTCCCTAGTATCTGGCGGTCAAACCCGCCCGTGGCTAGCAACGGCATACGGTAAACCGGCGGGTCAACCCGCCGACGGTAGCAGAAGAGTTAATAGGGAGGTTCCATTGTATCAATCATTTTAATAATCTCACTTGTACTCAAAGGTGAAGTTCTCCGTAGCCACAAAGACAGCCATCACGATCTCCCGGGTGATCCCGTCCTGGAGAAACTGCTCGTTCCTTTTCCACTGGCGGGGGAGGCATGCCTCCACCACCGCGCAGGCGCTGTTGATGATCTTGACGCCCAGCTCCCGGTCCAGCTCTGTGCGCCCTTCAGGCAGTGCCAGCCAGGTTCTAGACACACACACACACACATGCACGCACACACACGCATACACACACACACACGCATGCACACACACACGACACGAAAAAGGTATTGATCTTTTCAGTATGTGTATCTGTTCGGAATTTCTCTCTCTCTCTCTCTCTCTCTCTCTCTCTCTCTCTCTCTCTCTCTCTCACACACACACACACACACACACACAACATGAAAAAGGTATTTATCTTTTCAGTATGTGTTCTTGTTTGGAATTCTTAGTCTCTCTCTCTCTCACACACACAACATGAAAAAGGTATTTATCTTTTCAGTATCATCTGAGTATGTGTTCCTGTTTCGAATTCTCAGTCTCTCTCTCTCTCTCTCTCTCTCTCTCTCTCTCTCTCTCTCACACACACAAGCATGCACACACACACAAGCAACACGGAAAAGGTATTTATCTTTCTATATTTTCAGTATGTGCTCCTGTTTGGAATTATCAGTCTCACACATGTACACACACACACACGCACAACACGAAAAAGGTATTTATCTTTTTAGTATGTGTTCCTGTTTGGAATTCTCAGTCTGCCTGGGTATTGATCTCACAAACGACTCTCTTCTCTAGTTTCAAATCTAAACTTAAAACCTACTGCAGTACTGCTTGTTCCACCAATCCCTTGGTCTGTAATTTTTGTCCTTCTAAACTTGTAAATGGTTGACTGGAACTGGAAGTGTGAGGCTTAGTATGTGTGGCTGCTTGTGAATCAGCGAATAGAAGTGCTTCGAGTGTAAATTAACCCTTTCAACGACAGCCATTTTTCAGCCAAAATATACAATAAATAAACTGGGTATCGAAAAAAATTATCTGCAATATTGTGAATTCCTCTGTGACATATATAACATTAGGCCTATCCTTACCTCCCAAAATTAAGAGAATAGGGTCTTTGGAGTACAGACCCTGATTTGATGCCTTTTAGTGACAGGGCGTTAGACTATAGCGGGGAAACACTAAAATCAGATCCCAACATGACCAAAAAGGCTTTATAAAATGCTGTTTAACAGAAAAGTTAACACTCAATTTAAAGCTAAAACCTAAGACAATTGAAGCCAATCCTCGTTCATAAATTCTTAATCCTCTGAAATGTGCAAATCCTCTGACAATTTGGATGCCTCATGCCTTCTGATTTTCCTGTCTCCGGGTACGCTCACACTGTGAGTCACAGTTTTAAGGGGTATTTTAATAATAATAGTAATAATAATAAAGACATTTATAGAGCGCACATTCTAGACAAACAACTCATGGCGCTTAACAGAACTAAAAATCACTCCACATGCAAGATTACATCATACATATCGAACATGCTCAGACGTGCTCACATTCCCACCGTCACCCCCACGCAAACACATACTCATAGGTAAACAAACATGCACACTGCATATATATTATATATGCACAAACAAATCCATCCTTCCCTCCCCACACACAAACACACTCACATCAACACACACAAACACTCCTTTTAACCCTCAGTTTCAAATTTTAAAGGGTCAAGACCCTACTTCCTAAGTAAACGCAACTTACACAAACACACGCACATGTTCATGCACATGTGCACACAACACACTCTCTTCACTGACGCATCTACTCAACTGTCTGATCAGTTTGGGGGGGGGGGGGGCTTGTTTTTTGTTTATGACGAACAACCTGTTTCTTGCTTGTCTTCAAGGTTTTTTTTAACACTTGTCAGCCTGGTGCAGACCTGCCTACTTGGAATTTTCCCAATCAGTAGCCCAGCCATCAATTTTCAGTAGCATGGCAAATTTTTTAGTAGCATCCACAAACGACGGCAATCGATTTGTTCTCTTCCTGAGCCGAAATGCACTGCTTCTATGTTTCGCCGATTGAACGTGTTGACGGCAATCATCTCTACCGCCATGATTCACAGAGAAGTCCGCATGGCAGAGGTTGCACTGCAGCGAACATGGTTCGCACCGAGTCGACTTCTGACGATGCAAGGCCACTCCTCCGTGTAAGCTATTTTGAAAACTTGTGCGGCAGGCCGATGTTTTTCATTAGAACAAGATGGTGTGCCAGATGAGTTTCGTTTTCTGGTTTGGGTTCGTTTTTCTTCGTTTGAAACATCTCCCGAATCGCTACTGCTGCTGGAGTCCGCCATTTTTTTCAGAGAAAAGTAATAAGAACGCATGCGCAGTCACTTTGATAAAAACGGAAGTGACTAGGTTATCGCACGTGACACGGCGTCTGCTCTTAGAAACAGACAAAACCGGGAACGGCATTATATACTTAAAGCAAAAATAAAATGCGGCGGCAATTTGTTTTTTTCCGTAGCAACGTTAAGGTTGCCGTAGCTCCGTAGCAAAGCTTTATTTTTCGTAGCTGCTACGGCCAAATCGTAGCAGTAGGCAGGTCTGCTGGTGGCATGTTGACCAAAGGAATATCAAGTGTTTGCAACCATTTTATTGGATTTTGAGAAAAGGGTCTGCCAACGAACAATGAGTTTTTGATGTAGACTGCATTCTGACAGTTTCTGCACAATCTTTTAAGAAATTTAGATCTAGGTTAGTGACTCCCCATGGCAATAGCCTAGTTTGGCCTAGCAGACTATTGAAACGAGCAAAGTCGTTAAATCTTACAATTAACAGCTGTGTTAACGCATAAATCATCGTTATAATTAATGCATCACCTCACCCACTTCTTGAGATTTTAAAGGGTAAATCTCATGCATGGTTTGACATTCTAGGGGGTGATTTGAGAGCTCTAGTGCGTACATGTATATGCACAATCTACTTTTTCAGAAGACCCAATACTAAAATTCTAAAGGACCCTCTAAAAGAATGTGCAGGGGGTCCCAGTGATGCACTAGAAAAATTATTTTCAGCATTCACAATGCCACTGGGACCCTCTATCCCGCCTCTAGGACCCTCTATACTGTGAGTGAAGGAGTCCCTGGGACCCCTTGTTTTGCGGGATGATTAGGAGCCCTGGGCCCGAAAGCACTGACCCAGTGCAAACCCCCCCCCCGCCAAAGGGCACACCCCAACTCACTTGATCTGTGGCGTGAAGTGGTCCCACACCAGGTCCTGGTTCTTCTCCTGGCCCTGGCACAGGTTGTGCAGGAACTGGATGATCACCGCCAGCCCCTGTATCTGAGCCTCGCCCCTCAGCTCCATCCGGACGCCCTCCGCAATCTCCCTCGTGCACCTCATCAGCTGCGGCCCTTTGCTCCCGCCATAGGTCTCCTGCACCTGTGAAAGGTCCGTGGAAAGAAGAGAGTCGATAATAGTCCATTTTTGCCTAGTAAAAAAACCACAGTACTGTATGTTTGCTAACTGTGTAGTGTAAAGATTTTTTTTCCTATCCAAACTCCATACTATGACCAAAACATAGTCCAAGTACTGTATTTTACAGACTATAAGGCGATACTTTTTTTCCCCCAGACTGAGATCCCTGCGCCTTTTAATGTGACTGATAATATATTAAGGAAATAACTAACAAAATCTGAATTTTGAGTCAAATTTTTTGGGGGTGCGCTTATAATCAGGTGCGCCTTGTAGTCCGTAAAATACGGTAATAGTAGGAAACTGGAAAGCATAACAATGAGACTTTAATTCTGCCTAATGTTTTTTTGTGTGGTTTTTTTTTTTTTTGGGGGGGGGGTCTGTTATATTATTCTTATAATAAGGTGGAAAGAAGAAAGGTGGCAGAGGGGCTAAGACATTCACCTGCCAAATTCAATGTGTGACTGCAGCAATGAGTGATCCGGCCCAGCTTCGAATTCTGGCTTCAGCCCTTTCTTTCTAGTTTGAAAGGAAAATTGAACTGAACGTCGAGTCCTTCAGATGGAAAACTAAAGCTAGTCTGACCCATGCGCTTTACATATAATTATGCAAAAAATCCCATGGCAGTTAAAAGAAAGGGCAGGAAGAAATCCTGCAGCCTGGTATGACCAAATTGACAGCTAGTTTTTCTAAGTCTGCGCCCACCCCCTCCTTACCCTACCCCCCCCCCCCCACACACACACACACCCCTCCCCCAAAAATGTGTAGTACACCTGTATAAGTTAACTCCATAGGCATAGGACCATACTTTCTATTCTTTTTTAAACTTGATCTCATTTGCATGCTTTTGCTTTCTATAAAACCCCGACCATAAGCCATTGCTCATTATTTAGTTTTTCATAATTGATTTCTGGAGCATTCCATCATTAAGTTCTCACACACTAAGTTAAGTGTTTAAAGTTCTGTAACTCAGCTTTCAATGCAATTTCAAATTGCACGGATGGACAAACAATAAACCCATACCTTTGGGCTGTTGGCACAGCTGTTTCGTAACGTCCGATATGCGTCGGTGATCAAGTGGCGATAATCGCCCATCCCTTTCGTATCGATTTGAATGATGCCAGACAACATACTGATGACGTCACACATCAAGTGGGCAAACTTTTCAGCATCGCATTCACTGAAAAAATAAACACACACAGAATATGATCTCCTAGTACTACATGTAGTAGAAAACATTTTAAGATAAACCATTACTGTCCAAAAGTTGTAAATTCATGATCGATCAACTCAACATTCTTAGGCATTTCAGTGAAATCATAAATTCATGTGAAATTCTCACATAAATTCATGATTTCATCTCTTGAGGAAGATAGTCTACCGACATAAAAATCGATGGGGGATCCATTTCATTGCAAAAATGTTGTGACAGTTTGTATTGCAATTCTTTTTATATTTCGTAAGTTGTATACAGAAGGTGGTAGACAATATACGTCTTGTGTGATGTAAACTTTAAACACCTGTAAAGGAGGTAAGAACGGTATCATGGTTTTTGCAAACTTGTCCAAGTGCTCTTAATTTCAAACAAGAAACTGTCGAATTCTCAACCGCTTAGCTTGTTTCATAAAAATCATTTTGAAAGCTTTCTAAAACCTAAACATACATGTTTCCGCTACTTCTCGAGTTATAGCCCATTTCATAGGTTAAGCTCAACTTTTTTGGTGTTTAGTAAACTGGTGCTATGTCAGTATGTGTTAGGTTGTGTGTGACAGTTTATTGTATGCCGTTATGTTTCTGTCTTTATTGATTATAAGCGAATTGTATTGGTTACATTGTGATGTGTAACATTTTTCATGTGCCAGTTGTCTACGCCCCCGTTTTCGACCAGGCCTCTGCTGCACGTGCGGGAAAGGAGATCGCTGCGGCTGGATGGAAGTTCAGTTTAACGTCGCGTATCGGCTTTCACTATGTACGACGGGCTGAACAAACCAACCAGGTTATAAACAAAAATTTATGTTCCCGAATCACTGTCTTAGCCAAAAGGCCGAGAAGCTGTGCGAGAACTTCAACTTTTATCTGCTGACGCTCCGTGTTTTATTCTTGGTGATTTTAATCAGTGTGATCTACGTAAAGCTCTCCCCTCTTTTAAACAATACGTTTCATGTAATACAAGGCAAAACAAAACAATCGATTTATGTTATGGAAACGTCTCCAATGCATTTCGTTCTGTCTGTCTTCCTCCTCTTGGTGCTTCTGACCACAACACTGTTCATCTGATCCCTGCTTACAAATCCAGAATCCAAAGTGAACCCATTGTGAAAAAGAGTGTGAAAGTGTGGACGACTGATAGTGTGGATGACTTGAAAGGTTGTTTTGATTGTACTGATTGGAGTGTGCTGACTGATTCGTGTGAGAGTGTGCATGAAGCTGCTGATGTCGTTACTTCATATGTGTGTTTCTGTGAAGACATGATTATACCAACAAAAACCATCAAGATCTTTCCAAATAACAAACCATGGATTTCAAAGTCAATCAAAACTGTTTTGAATGAAAAGAAAATAGCCTTCAGTCAGGGGATAAGAACTAAAGAAGGAAAGAAAAGTTGTACAATCTAGACTTAAGGAATGGGCAAAGGGAGTATAAAGATAGAGTAGAGAAACAGTTTCAGACAGGCAGAATGGCAGATGCATGGGATGGGCTTAGAACTTTGACTGGGCAAACAAAGAAAAAGACAACAGCTTCTCAGATGACCCTACAAGAACAAAGTGATTTTTCTTTTAAGCTAAATGATTTTTTCTGCCGTTTTGAGAGAAATGATGTAGGAGAGGAAATGGATGAGGTGATTTCACAGCTACAAGAAAACATTGATAATGTAAGTGTAGAACAAGAATTTGAGATTGATGAAAAGGATGTAGAACGTTTATTTGTGAAATTGAATGTGAAGAAAGCCGTTGGATCTGACAATGTATGTGGACGAGTGTTGAAGGCGTGTGGTTCTGAATTGTGTCGTGTGTTCTGTTAACTCTTTAACTGGTCTCTGTGTGACTGCTGTACCTAGTATCTGGAAGAACTCTACTATTACTCCTGTCCCCAAGAAGAAGAATCCTTTTGCGCTGAACGATTACCGCCCTGTTGCCTTAACACCTATTGTAATGAAATGCTTTGAGAAACTTGTCCTTCAACGCCTTCTGTTCTTTACTAACCAGCACCATGACCCCTTTCAGTTCGCTTACAAGCCCCATAGAAGCACAGATGATGCCCCACTAACGCTTCTTCATAACGCCTTTGTTCACTTGAATACTCCTAACTCTTTTGTTCGCATCTTGTTCATTGACTTTTCCTCTGCCTTCAATACCATTCAGCCCCATCTTCTGGCCCTAAAACTTCTAGACCTAAACGTAGACCCCAAACGCACTCTTTGGATTGTCAATTTCCTACTCAACAGAACCCAGTCCGTCCGCTTTCAATCTGTAACCTCTTCAGAACGTTCTACCTCTACTGGTGCTCCCCAAGGTACAGTGTTATCCCCAGTTCTCTTTACTTTGTACACAAATGATTGCACCGGCACTGAAACAACACCTGTTATAAAATATTCTGATGATTCCGCTATTGAAGATCTTTCCAACTCAAATTCTACCTATTTTAGCGAAGTACAAAAGTTCTCCTCTTGGTGCAAACATAATTATTTAGATCTTAATGTTGTTAAAACAAAGGAAATGCTAATCGATTTCCGTAAAAACCCTATTCCAGTACCACAGCTTGTTATCGGTGACCAGACTGTTGAACGGGTAGATGAATACCGCTACCTGGGTACAGTTTTGGACAACAAACTTACATTTGACAGAAACGTTCATTCAGTGCATAAAACATGTCAGTCCAGAATCTTTTGTTTGCAAAAATTAAGAAATATTGGTGTCTGTACAGATGTTCTTAAAACCTATTATCGCTGTTGCATTGAGTCTGTCCTCACTGTTTCTTTTATGTGTTGGTATGGAAGTTTGAGTGTAAGGAGTAAGCGTGTGCTGAGTGATACGGTGAATGTGTGCAGTAAGGTTGTGGGTGCGAGGCAAAAGAGTTTGCAAGAACTGTATGATGAGCGAGTGGAGCGAAAGGCGAGGCAGATTGTGAATGATGATAGTCATGTCCTAGCTCAGTACTATGAACTGTTGCCTTCAGGGCGCAGACTCAGAACCCTCAAGCTCAAAACAAGAGCACAAAAATCATTTGTTCCGCAGTCCATCCATCTTTTGAATTCCTGAATCTTTGTTCAGTCCATCCATTTTTCCAGTGGTTGTTTACTTGTATATAATTGTGTGTGTGTGTGTGTGTGTGTGTGTGTGTGTGTGTGTGTGTGTGTGTGTGTGTGTGTTTGTGTGTGAGCCGGTGTGCGTGTGTATGCGGGTAGGGGTAGGAGTGTGTGTGTGTCCTTTTTTTTTCTTTCTTCCCCCCCCCCCCCCCCCCCCCCCCCCCCCCCGTGCAATACTTATAAATGTATAATATGTGAATATACTGATTTGCTATGCTTTCTTAAAGAGATACATGTATAATTAATTATTCACGATTTGTAATATTTGTGATACAGTGATCTTAATTTGAATGCTTCTAATGTAATCCCATTTTAAAGAGATGTATACGGTAATTTATTCATGATGTGCAGCGATACTCTGTGAAATGGTGGTCTTGGTTGATAATTGTAGTCTTGGTGTGAATGCTCATAATCCGATCCCATGTATCTTAATGTTACTATCTTAATATTAGGCCTATGTTATTATGCTTCTGTTGATTGTGTTGTTGATTGCTTTAAATATGTTCCTAATTTAATCCCATGTGTCTTAATGTTATCGTGCTTTCTGCGATTGTTTTGTGATATGTTTTAAAAATGATTTGATGTTGCACCTGAATGTAATTTCTCTGTTGAGATAATAAAGTGTACTTGACTTGACTTGACTTGCCCCCTGGGGGGTTTGAAATAAACTTTTGACTTGACTTGACTCTATTATATTACTATTAGTCATGTAAATGGTATGTCGATGGCAGTATGATTTTAATTCCAGTATTGTAATTGTATCTAACTTCTAAGCTTGATTGACGTGAATGTGGTCTATGGTTTTTTTCTTATAATTTTTCTATTGTAACTCTTTTACTTTTGTATTTATATAATTATATATATGTGTGTGTGTGTGTGTGTGTGTGTGTGTGTGTGTGTGTGTGTGTGTGTGTGTGTGTGTGTGTGTGTGTGTGTGTGTGTGTGTGTGTGTGTGTGTGTGTAGGTGTGTGCCTGTGTGCATACAATACAATGGCATGCTTGCGTGCGTGTATGCATGTGTATGTGAGGAAGAAAGAGAACGCTGCTTGCAAGCAATGTGTTTATTTTACTTTCTAATGATTCATTATTTATTTGCCTTTAAAATAATGCTCAGTGCGCTTTACATTGATAACACTAAGACTAGTGAGTCTTACTAGTCTTAGTGTTATCAATCATAATCAATGTAAAGCGCACTGAGCTCATGTGAGAAAGAGCGCTATATAAATTCCCATTATTATTATAAATCCTTTTTTCCCCCTTCTCTTCAGGGCCCTGACCATTCTGGCGCCTTTCGAGAAAGAAAAAAAAGACAGAAAAATAGGGGGCTGATCGGTTCTTTTCTGAGGACATGCCTGCTAGACTAACACTGAAAGGACAAGAAGGGTGAAGGCGAAGTTGAGGTTGAGACGTGTGGGGGATGGGGGAGGGGCACTTGATGATCGATTATTGAATATTGGTCCTGGTCCACTGCCGCATAGACTGATTAAGCAGCTTCCTGACCTTTTCCCACTCATAAAGAGTGCACTCACCCGGCCAGGACTGTTTCGAGTTTGAATGCATTTCACCCTCTGCCTCATAGTTTAATGAGTAAAATCAGTATTTCAACTTATGCACACAAAAAGTGCAAGTTAAACCACCTTGACTTCAGATAACACACTTTTTCATTTTAAATTACTGGTTTCAAGAGCAGATAAATGTGTCTTTCTTCATATCCTTTTCAATGTTTGTCTTTTTAAGATTCAGAAGCTAACCATGCTTGGAAGATACAGGGCCACATGGAACATAAGAATAATGTGGGTACTATGAAACCAGAATATTTTTTATTTAACCCTTTCACCGCCAGCCATTTTTCAGCCCAAAAATACCCTTAAACCTAACTGGGTAGAGAAAAAAAATTCTCTGCAATATTGAGAATTCCTCTGTGACATATGTAACATCAGGCCCATCCCCACCTCCCCAAATCAAGAAAACAGGGTCTCCAGACAACAGGCTCTGACCTGATGCCCTCTAGTGACATGGGTGTAAAACCAATGTGGTGACAAAAGTCGACATTGGCACTGAAATGGTTAATAGAACTTTGAAGGATATGGTCATGGTTTACTGCCAATGAATAACTGATGATGCTTCCCCTTTCTGCTGCAAAGAAATGTTTCAGCATTTCAAATGAGACAAGCTTTTGTTTTGCCAAAGGAGTTGAGATGGTGTGTCATTATTGAAAGTCTAACTCAATTAGTCAATATTATGAATATGGGCTCTTAGTCCTACTCAAAGTCAGTAAAGGGTCTAGAGAAGCTCAATGCCAGGGACAATAGCATTAAGCTTTTAACTTTAAGTTTAAGTTTGAGAACTAGTCTTTCACTGAAAGTTTCAGAATCAGAGTGATTTTCATATGTTTATTTTAAACATTTATTTTATCCGCAAAGATCAGTCAACTTGCTGCCAAGTGTCTCAAGTGAGAAATGCATACTAGTTAGTTATAAATACAACTCAAGTCAATATTTAAAGCACAGTTTGGGTGCAGAGTCAACTAATAGTAATACTGTAATACTAATAGTGACATAATATACTCACATAAGGGGCAATTTTGGAAAGCTTGTCCTTTAGCAGAGCTTCAGATGGGAGCGTCGATTTACCCAAAAGGACCCAAAAGAACCCAAAAGGACCCAAAGGGACCCAAAAGGAACCCCAAAGGACCCAAAGGGAAACTTTAAGAGACCCAAAAGGAAACTTTAAGGGACCTTGTGTGTGTGTGTGTGTGTGTGTGAATGTGTATGTCATTGTGTATATGCGTGTGAGTGAGTGTGTGTCACTGTGTGTGTGTGTGTGTGTGTGTGTGTGTGTGTGTGTGTGTGTGTGTGTGTGTGGTACACATGAACAAGAAAAACAATAAAAACCAAAACGATCTGTAATTCTTATTTTGAAAAGCCAACGAGAAATCCATTAATTCTTCATGCATTCATATCAACAAAAACTGTACACACACACACACACTTTTGTGTCCTTTTGGGTCTCTTAAAGTTTCCTTTTGGGTTCTTTTGGGTAAATCGACGCGCCGCTTCAGATTGTTTTAAAACATCATGGTTTATAATATGACCCCTCATCATAAAATTTAATTAATGGATCAATTTCCAAAATAATAAATAAGCCAGTACTTAACATGTCACTATTTTATCGGCAAAATTCATTGTCTCCAGTAACTGAGTAAGACTAAGACAATCTGATGATGGAAAGAGCAGCCTGTTTCGCTCTTTTCTATTTATAATAAAAATTATCTCCCTTATGGGTGAAAGTGCAAAAATATGGCCATTTTTATTTTTTATCACATAGTAATGATAAACTTCATTATACAAAAATAAAGGCTTGATATGGGCCTTGTATGCTAGCTATATCAATCTTCTTATATATCTTGATTTTCATTTGAAAAAACAAATTCTAGTGGATAGTTGCTATAGCCCCTGGCTTCACAAAATGGGGGGTCAACCATACAGATAATCAACTCAAGGCAAGCCCCCTGACATACTGATAGACAATCTGAAGCTCTATTTTGATTCATCATGGATGCATTTTGATTTTCAATATTTTACACTTAAACCGTTAGTCTATATAAACTTAGGGTTGTTTTCAAGAAACAAAGAACGTGACATTGAGTCTGAAAGCACAGATCATGAGGGGGTAGCGAATGCCTAAAGCATCTTTGCTGAATTTTCTTTTCTAAATTTTCTTATAAGACGAGGTAGCCATGCGAAATCTCACCTGAAATAAGCCAACGCTGAAGCCCCTTTGGCAATCGGAAAAAGATTGTCTGTTGCAGCTTGGTACTCTTTGTTTTTCAAATTTTCTATACAGGTTTTTAATTTTTCTTCAAACCGATCCATGTTGGGTGGCAAATCTTTAGCTAAATTTACGTTGAAATGTGTTGTGAATGGAGCCTTTGTGTGCTAAAACCATGAGTCGTCTGCTGCCGTTTCCCGTCAGTCAACTTCCGCTTGATGCCACGAGGTGACAACAATTCATACTTTTGATTGGACAAAATGAATCTGATTGGCCTAACCTATTGTACTAAAAATAGACACAGTTGACCCAGAAAGTCTTTATACAGGAAAACTCTGAATCTTAGGAAAGTTAGCTATGAAAATATCCAATTCATAACCTCTGTATATCTTTCTGCCTGTCTGTCTGTCCGAAAACCAGTGCCCGTAGATCTGGTTGGAAACCAGTGGCCATGCTCTTAGTCTTAGATTGAAAACCAGACCATACTAGCGTTTACGCCCACTCGTGTCGCTTCGCATGGCACAACTTCTTTCAAATACAATCCAGTAGTCTGGCATAACTGCGACGGGGAGAGATTGCGCAGAGGCGGTTTATTGATGTTGGTTGATTGATAGCTGTCTTTTGAAGGCCTTGGCTTGGACATTGCACTGAAGGTTGCCCACACAAACCCCTTCCCTCAACTGCATCATTTGGGTCAAGCTGATATGGAATAAAAATGTATTCCTTTTGAAGGCATAGGCCTACATAATTGTATAAATACCAAATCTAACCTCCCTCCCCTCTTCCCCCTCTTCTACCCCCCCTCCTCAAGCCCCCCCCCCCCCATTTAATCCCCTTACTGTTCTCTTCGCCTCCCCAGTCTGCCACTAGCCCCCCCCCCTCCTCACCACCCACCCTTCTGCCAACAAAAGACTCATCACACCCTGGACGTGACATCAATCAACCCTGATGTGACCCCCTACCCTGACTTGACTTTACTAAGTGTATGCGCAGAGCCCTCCTAATTAGTGCCATCACAATCTTCGACACGACGAATTAGGCGGATGAAGAAGAAGACAATATCCTAGCAATGCCAAACTCACTCTCTTTGTTTTATGCCAAAGAGCCAATCAGTTTCAATGAGCTGTTTAGGATAATGTATGGTCCTTAACCCTTGACACCAGGTTGCGTTTCACTTGAAGGCAGTAATAATCTTATCTGCAACATCAAACTCACTATCTCCTCGATCCTCCCCTCTTGAAAAACCAGCTACAGAAAGCTTTCCTTTTTTCCACGGACCATCTCTGAGTGGAACTCCCTCCCACCTGAGGCAATATAATCGTCCTCGTTGGAGAGCTTCAAGTCCCGGATCTAAACAGCACCCCTCCCCCCCCCCCCAAAAATATATCCCCCTCCCTCCCTCTTTAACCCTGCCCCACTCATTTCCCTCCTGGCTCCAGTATTCCCCAATCCTACTTCCAACTTGTCCCATCTTTCCCCCAGCCATTCAAGCCGATCATCTGGGCGGCCAAGGAAATTATTACTGTGTACAGATATCTTATCTACATGAACGAAGTCCCCAGTTTTTACACACAACAGAACCATCAAAAAGATTATGGCGGTTGTCTACTGCAAGAAGAATAAGATATCTGTGCCAAAGAGCCAATCAGGTTCAATGGGCTGTTTAGGTAGAGTTATGATCCTTGGCCCTTGACACCAGGTGATGCATGCTTCATTTTAAGACAGTTTCTTAGCGATGCCAAACGTACTCTTCTCTTTCAGTTTCAAAGAGCTGCTTAGGTAGAGTTAATTATCCTTAGCCCTTAATTGACACCAGGTGGCATACGTTTCAATTGAAGGCAGTTTCTTAGCGATGCTAAACTCACTCTTTCTGCCAAACAGCCCATCAGTTTATTGAAAGAGTTGTTTTGGTAGAATTATGGTCGTTGGCCTTTTGACACAAAGGGGGGGGGGGGGGGGGGGGGTCATTCGAGGGCAATACTATCTTAGCAATATCAAACTCACTCTCTCTTTCTGCCAAAGAGACAAGTTTCAACTGATTATAGCTGTTCAGGAGGTGTGATGTTCCTTAGCCCTTGACACCAAGTTGTGGTGTTTCAGTTGAGGGCAGTTTCTTAGCAACGCAAAACTCACACTCTCGATCTGTCAAAGGTCCAATCAGTTTCAGTGAGCTGCTTAGGTAGTTATATGGTCCTTGGCCCTTATAACATCAGGTGGCGTACGTTTCATTTGAAGGCAGATTCTTAGCAATGGCAAACTTGATGGCCCCACTCTGGGGTCGTCAGACTAACAAGCACCAACAGCCCCCCCACACACACACACCTCCTCTCCCATCCCCCCCCCCCCTTTGGTCCCCCTTTTCCCCCCCCCCCCCCCCCCCCCCCTCTTCCAACAACCCAACGGCTCAACAGTTTCCTAGTTCTCTTATCTGTGCTCTCTCTGTTGTATTATTTCTTCTCAGGCCTTGAGCCTTTTCTTCCGGCAAAAGTGGTCTAGAACCTCCCCGGTTCCGTGGCAAAATAATCAAAGCGTTGATTGTGGCCACGCACATTCAAGAAGAAGAAGAAGAACTTAATTATTCATACTTTCGGTCTCTCACCCAAGCGCAACAAAAATAGATTTTGCCTTCTATCTAACAAAGGGAGGTGAAACAAGCCAGAAAAGTGATCTCCCATGGTGTTACCAGAAGCACTCATGAACCACATGGGCTCAAGATAAAACTGAATCAAAACAAGTATGTTTTGCGGTGTGCCAATTTGAGTTTGTCTGAAGTGTTTTATGGCTACTGTGCATGCACGATTCAGATCGTGATTACTCCCTTACTTTTTATACCCCTGTGAAAAGGGGGTATAATGTTTTGGCGTTGTCTGTCTCTTTATCTGTCTGTTTGTCTGAAAGTCGATTTTATCACAAACTACTTGATGGATCTCAACGATACTTTGTAAGAAGATGGAGTATGCCATATGCGAGTGTAAGTTCGAATATGGAGTTAATCACATTTGCTTTTAAGCAATTTTGTTGCCTTTTAGCATAAGTCAAAGTGGAGACAGCTAAACCATGCCCCTTGCTGTCAGTCATGTTAACGTTAGGTCACTTAAGCCGGCGCCACACACGCGTAAAATCGTATGGGGATGCGATGTGATTGGGTCATGTGAGTCAGGATTCATGTGAAATACTTCTGTCTACAAAGAATTCAGACATTTTCACTCACTATATAATTATACTCAAGTAGACCAATACATGAATTTCACGTGAATCATGACTGACATTGTCAAAATCGCGTCACATTCAGATCCGTATCATATGTGTGTAGCAGGCCGACTCACGTGATTAGTCATGCCTTTACTGGACGGTTGACCTATTAGTGTGTGTGTGTGTGTGTGTGTGCGTGTGCGTGCGTGTGTGTGTGTGTGTCTCTCTCTCTCACAGTCTCTCTGTCGAAATTCAAATTGTCGACTAACTGAGATCGGAGGAAGTGAGATATTGATTGATTTGCACATGCGCAGTTGCCATAGAATGAAACTCGATCTCCAGGGTTATTGTTCTTTGCGTTTGCCAAGACTTTCTTTGCAGTTATTGTTCTTTTAAATTGTTTTGTTATTGTCCTTGGGCGAATGCGAAGAGTGTAATCGTACTGAGGCGGGTGACCACACCCCAATACCATTCGTTGTCCTCTGCCAGAGTGTACTGACCTGCAGATTTTCACTCCATTTTACATTCATTTACCTCCCCTCACACATTCATTCTTTAAGCACACAAACAAACACATGAGCAAGTGCACACACACGGACAGAAATATCAGTGAAAACATAGTTGTTCTCCATAATATGTGGCAGAGGACAAACATTTCTGCACCTGAAATCTGACTGAACTCCTAAAGGTCTCGATACATGTTAACATTATTCACAAAATATTGCTATTTCCCCACACAGTACGTGTTAGGCCACTCATAATATGACTTACAACTCACTGTGTTGCCATGGGGAAATAAGTGATATTTTGTTAATAATGTAGAGAGACCTTAAAGAGAATGAAAAAGACAATCAGACAGACAAACATATATGAAATTATAAAGCATTCAAGCAACCAAAAAAAAGTACAAGAAACACACAGAGAGAAAGGAAAGGCGAAAATGGAGTTTTACGTCCTCTTGGTCTGAATCAGACACATATGGGACATTTGTAAATACAAATATGGTGGGAACAATACTGGAGGCAATGCCCGGAGGCAGTACGAAACCAGTAAAGTCCCGATTTTTTTCATTAATACAGATAGCTGTAGCGGTGACCACGCCTCGGTTAAACCTCATCGGCTATGGTACCGCCACATGAAAGTAAACATATTGCAAAGCCAGACATTCAATTCATTTAAGAGAACACGGCAAATTCCTTGGTGACCAATATTGCATGCTTTATTATTATTATTTTTTTATCTTTCTCTTCATGGAAACTTTTATCACACAATGCCTGTTTATAAAGAAAAACCAAGCAACTATTCATCTTTATATTTCTTACTTTTGTAAAATGTGATTTAAAAAAAAGGACACTATTAATTACCTTTTGCTTTAAAAATAGACTAGTTCGATCGAGCCTGTCAAAATAACTGTAAGTGAATATCATTATCTTTGCTGTTCACGGACTTTGTGAAAATCTCCATAATGTTCAAGTTCTTTTTTTTATAACTGGAAACATTCATTCACCTATCTTCATCCAAATCGAATGCTATCATTGTTATATAAACAATAGAAAAATCCAAAGATCAAGCACACTGGCCAGATTTGGTGTCATGTAACAATACTGCTGCAGACCGCAATAATAATAATAATAATAATATATTTTGATTAAAATGTTGAGCAATAAATTCCATAGTAAAACTTTAGTGGTACGGTAAAAATCTAACGGACCAAAACATGTGATCAAAAGAACCCAGCACTATTATATTTCCTTCCACATCACTTTGCATTTAACTCATTCAAGTCGTTCCACCCATACACGGCCGGAATTAATATAAAGCTGTCAATTTTATGAATCTGTTTCAAGGGAAGTAAATATGTGGGCACACCACACTTTGGTCACTTCTAAACTCGCTTCGCTCCCTTAGACCACACTTTTGCCTCTTACTTTGCGTTTGTAGTGGTTTGAAGTGGGGTAACTAATTGCTGTAGAGAGGTTTTCAATATAAAGTCTACCGGTATATACACTGTATAAAAAAAAAGTCTGATCTACCATTTCCCTATGTCTAAACCTGAAGAAAAAACATGTAATCTTTCATTTCTCTTTTTGCTTATGTCTGTTTTGTTTGTGTGTATGGCTGGAGTAATTTTTTTATTTTATTAATAATTCAAAATCATTGCGATGAGAATGAGTTAATGTTTATGACAAAACTTTTAACCGATATTTGTCTTTTCATAACGAGCTAATTTGACCAATGGACCAATGGTATTTCACATAAAACAAAAGCATGTTGGACGTTATTTTGAGGAGAGACAGACAAACTTTCTTTTTCTTCCGATACATTGACCTACTGTTTTTTCACACACGCTATTTTCTAACCATCCCTTCTCTCCAAGCAGCCGCCCTTTACCTCCATCCAAACCTCAACATCCCTGATCAACCCAACCCCAGAAATTGCTCACACATCCACAAATCTCCGTATTCAAACATGCGAAAATATAAACTTACTAGCAAACCAATCGTTAAAACTTAAGTTAATACAAAAGCTACATCCAAATTCTACCTTGCTGGGTTTGTTTTTTATTTGATTGTAAATTCTGTTATATGTTCATGACCATTGTCTGTTTATTTCTTTATTTGAAAGTTCTGTTCTACTATTAAAGACCCCCTGACCCGAAGGATTTTCTTTCTAAAAATGCATAGAGATCACAGAGAGAAATTGTTCTGCATAAACCGCACCACGCAGTTTCCTTTGGTTATCCACAAATCGAGCATCAAAGGTGGTCATTTCTACCTGGATTTTTTGGGTCCAGATGTGACCCCCATGTAAATCCCCCCAAATTCAAAACAATACAGCACTTTGAAGAGCAGCCTGGTTTTGAATTTGGGGGAATTTGTATGTGGGTCACACCCGGACAAAAAAATGAAGGGACTTAATTTTGCTGGGTCAGTGTGTCAAATTCTGATTTGGAAGTGAATTATAATATTGGTTCTTGATTTGAACACAAATTCTGCTATTAGTTCCTGACAATTTTCTGTTTGCTTTTTTGATTTTTTAATTGGAAATTAATTCTATTAGTTTAAAACATTTTTTATCTTGCCATCCAGATGTTCATAAATCAATAAACTGAATTCCAAATGAACATAGTCGCTATCACTATCAGCATGCAACAATTAAACTGAATCCTCCAGTCCCCCCACACCCCCAAACCATATCTCTCTCTCTCTCTCTGATTGTGTTTATCTGATATTCTATGTATCATGTATGTATGAAGCTTTGAACTACGTATATGCTAAGTTTGTTATGTGTGTTTATGATCAAATGTTGTTTACACTGCTACTTTGTTACACTTTTGCAACCACTCAAAATGACATGGGCCAATGGCCTACTCATTAAACCATTTCAGCGTTATCTCTCTCTCTCTCTCTAAATTCACACATTCACCATGAGCATGCTAATAAACACCAGGCAATGAAGCGAGATAATTATCATCAAGTCAAGTCACGAAACACATAACCGTTTCATTACCAGCTACTAAAATATGTATCAAGAAGTCAAGTCGCCAAACGCACGACCTTTTCGTCGGGTATGGCATTGGCATGCGCACGCGTTCCGGAGCTGCTCAGGAGGGACTGGGGGCCGGCACGGCTGTCTGGCCAAGAGTTTGTTTAGGCAGGGTGGTGGAGGACCCTCGGCTCGGAACTCCGCAGGGCTGGTGCCTTCCTTCTCCCGGATAGCCAAACCGCAGCCCTGTAGATCGGCAGCGCTGACCTCGTCCTGCTGAATCAGAGAGTGCATGAACTTGGCGCTGCCCTCGTTGTCCCTCAGCAGGTTGTTCAGCGCCAGCTTGGTCCACTCCAGCAGCACTGGGGGTCCTCGGTTAAAGATCACATTCAGAGAGTTGTAAACCTTTTCAGAGATACCGTAAAATGCGGACTATAAACCGCTACTTTTTCCTCAATTGGCCCATGCAGCTTATATATTGATGCTGAGGCGTTGCTGTTGACCGCGGCTTTCATCAACCAAACCGGACTGGCCGGGAACAAAGAAGGATTTTTTTTCAATTCAATATTAATCAGTATAATTGAATTTGTTTCCAGCCACATTTTCTACTCTATTTTGAACTCTCAAAATTGGTTTTGACAATCGATTCAAATCCCATGTTTAAAGTATTTATGAGTATTACATACTCAAGTTGTAATAGGAGAATGTGCACATTGTGTTCATCATCTGTAATAAGGCAGGCAAAATCTACTGCTTTTTTGCTTTAACTTGACACCTTTTTGCGAATATCATTTTCTCTGCGGCTTATAAACGGATGCGGCATATATGTGAATAAATACCTGACATTCTGTCAATTTAAGGGATGCAGCTTATAAACAGGTGCGTCTTATAGTCCAGTTTTTATGGTACTAGGCTTTGACTGTGTTGCTTAGATAAATAAATGCCATGATAAATGCAGCGAAAGGGCAAATTTTCTGGATTTCTATTTTGTTTTTGAAATGAACCAATGCTCAGAAATGGAGAAAAAACCCTTGAGTTGAACTAGGAAATGACAACACAGATCTTGAATGTAAAGGAAGTACAATGGGATGATGCTGATGTGCATGCGCCTGTGTCAGGCGCTTCAGATGTGTTGGAGACGAACAAGATATAGCCAAAAAAGTTGAGAAAACATTCTTCAAACTACAGTAGTCAACAAAAGCGTAGTTTTCGTTGAGAGACGATTTGAAATGATTTTTCAGCAAAAAGATCCTATATAAACCATTAAAACGACAGCGCAAAACCATGAGATTTCAACCCATGTGCTTGACAAATTATTATTGCAGTTTTTGTGTGCAGTTAATATATATTATAAGGTGTAGAGTGGCACAGAGGCAACGCATTCGCCTCATATACAATAAACCCAAGTCCAAACCTGGGTAGAGGGGATTTTTCTTCTAACTCTGCACTAGGCCTTACGATCTGAGTGTGGAGTCTTTCGGATGAGACGATAAACCAAGGTCCCGTGTGCCCGTGCACTTAGCACACGTTAAACCCAGTGGCAACGAAAAAGTTGTCATTTGGTCAAAATTTACCCACCCACCCTTTTCTTCCTCATCAGCCACACAAAAATCGCACGCAATTTAAAATAATAAAAAGGGTGGCGTGCTTCTGGCTGTGACAAGCTCTCCAGGTGGGAGCAACCCAAATTTCACAGAGACGCCTCAAATACCAAATATAAGGTCAAAGACCTTGGCTGTGCATAGAAAACAATCTGCATTCCCATCTGAGCTGCAGTCTTCAGGGGTGGGAAAGGGGAGGTTAGGGTGACGACAATGATTGTCCTGAAGTTCTTTCACCAAGAAGAATGGAAGATATTATCATGGGGAAAAACTTTGGCACTTGAAACAAAAACAAAAACAAAGAAACAAAACACTTTATGTGCCATTTAAATAAAATTATGTCATTCAAACGATAGCTATAAGTTTTTATTCAACCACCAGAAATTGAGAATTGTTTGGAAGAAGGTTTGTGAGATCAGGACCACAAGGAGAATATTCAATTCCTCCCCCTATTTTAATACATAATCAATCACAAAATACAGACACAGGCTGACACTCCCATATATACACACATACACACAAACACACACACACACACACACAATTATTTCTGCGATCAGGACCACAAGGAGAATATTCGATTCCTCACCCTATTTTCACGCATAATCAATCACAATATACAGACACAGGCTGACACTCTCATACATACACCCCCCCACATACACCCCCCCCCCACACCCCCCCCCCACACCCACACACACACACTCATGTACAATACAGTTAACCTTTCTTATGATCCAAACCAGGGATAAAAAGCTCAAAGGATACAAGGGTTGCGTTCATCAGTCACCGCCTGGTCCAAAATAAGCCTCAGCCCGATCTTTGACCGATGTCTATACTTGCACACCTATTAATAGAAGAAGAAAAATCACACCACAACAGCAATGCAGCTAGACTGACAAAACAGCAGCGCACATTTATATACCGATAAGATTAGTCATTTTCGAGCAAATTGTACAAGCACATACCATGTACATGTACCATATTTTGCTGACTCTAAGGCACACCTCATTATAAAGGGCTTCGCACACTAGAGTCAAGATCTCGAGATCGCGGCGATTTTTTGCTGCAAGGCGCAGTTTGATGCGCCGCTTGCGTGTGAGAGATTCGCGGCGCGGCAGGATTTTTGATGCGTAGCTGCGCGATTTTTTGTTGCTCGAGAATAGAACCGGCTCTAATTTTGATGCTCAAGATCGCAGAGATCGTGAAACTAGCCAATCACAACGGACGGAAGGACCATAACTCTGATTGAAGAAAAAAAATGGCAGACTTGCTCGAACCCGAAATAAAGCGTCTGACGCTAGAGTAATCTTTCCTTGCTTTCCAAATAAGGAAGTTCGCGCGACAAGAGGCGAAGCGACAAGAGTCGTGTGTGAGAACACCACTGCCTCGCTACAATGTGTGCTGTGATGCAGGCGTCAACGCGTCAAGGCGTTGCTCTGAGAAACAATTGACGCCTGATGCTAGTGTGCGAAGGCCTTAAGGCGCACCACCTAAATTTGACACAAAATTCAGATTTAAAAAATTCTGTTTCTTACTATATTATTACCGTATTTTTCGGACTATAAGGCGCACCTTTGCATAAGGCGCACCCCCCAAATTTTACCCAAATTTGAGATTTTGTTATTATATTTTCTTACTATTTCATCAGTCAGATTATAAGGCGCAGGGGTCTGAGTCTTGGAGAAAAAAAGTATCACCTTATAGGCAGAAAAATACGGTAGTCATATTTTAAGGCACAGGGGTCTTAGTGTGGGCAAAAAACAGTATCACCTTATAGTCTGAAAAATATGGTATCTAACCATTGTGGTGATCGAGCCCAGAACCCCCAAACTCAAAATAATGTTCAAAACGAGAATATATACTCACCTTTTGCACACAGAAATATTAGCAATAATTATGACCCCCCCCAAATGGCAGCTGTGGAAGCTGTCCTCTATCACTCCCCTTAAATTCCACTAACTGATAAAAGATGGTGGACAAGCACATTGTGGGTACCAAGATCTGGCTGAAGAGTAGCGCAAGCAGCCAGAGCCACGGATGTGAACTTTTGAACAATTTACCAACTGGCTGAAGAGTAGCGCAAGCAGCCAGAGCCACGGATGTGAACTTTTCAACAATTTACCAACTGGCTGAAGTGTAGCTCAAGCAGCCAGATCTAGAGTCACGGATGTGAACTTTTCAACAATTTACCAACTGGCTGAAGAGTAACGCAAGCAGCCAGAGTCACGGAAGTGAACTTTTCAACAATTTACCAACTGGCTGAAGTGTAACACATGTGAACTTTTCAACAATTTACCAACTGGCTGAAGTGTAACGCATGTGAACTTTTCAACAATTTACCAACTGGCTGAAGTGTAGCGCAAGCAGCCAGAGTCACGGATGTGAACTTTTCAACAATTTACCAACTGGCAGACTTGGACAGAGGAAGTTTATGGGTATGTAATTCTGTGCCTTTCATCTACGCAGAACGAAAGGATTACCGGTAATGCCATTGGCCATTGCAAAGAACACCTTTTGCAACAGTGAATGCCCTTGGTGGGTAGGGGGAGATGGTTGAGCACTGACCAAATAAGGGTAACTCTCGCCAATAACCCTATTTGAGGCCACTTAATGGCTGCCTTTTGCAAGAGTGAATGCCTAGTTGCAGTGGCCAATAGGCAGCTTTGATGGGAATTTTAAGCTCATTAACATGGAGAGCAACACCCCATTTTTTAATTTAATGACAATCCTTTTCATTTTGTACTGAATTTTTTAAATTTAATTCTTGCTTTAAATCGAAAAGAGCATACAAAAACATACTAAAAATGAGAAAATTTTGAGGACAGGTTGATTTTCTTTGCGATTTATATAGAAAAAAACAACCCCACACACATTAGTGGAATTAATGCATATCTTTGAATTCAAAATCAATAATCCTGCCTCGATAGATAATGAATCAGCATATGAACAACAAACACTTTTTTTTAAAGTAGGAGTTGTGGAATGAATATATAATTATATATATATAAAAATATTAAGTGAAAAAATCAAAACAACAACAAAACTTTGACGAGACGTTTCGCTGTATTGCTTTTTCAATCTACATT
Organism: Phymorhynchus buccinoides; assembly: GCA_017654935.2. NCBI lineage: Eukaryota > Metazoa > Mollusca > Gastropoda > Neogastropoda > Raphitomidae > Phymorhynchus > Phymorhynchus buccinoides. The sequence goes on from JAGGCT020001821.1 coordinate 46,474, forward strand.
CTAAGTTACAAGAATGAATGAACTTGATGTACTGTGGGGAAATGTCATCATGCTGATGACAAATTCACACAATGACGTCAAACTCTAAATAACACATTCCCTTCCCTTAAATTAAAGACCTCACATATCAAAAAGTTAAGAAAAAATAAACATGTGCTTGTGCATACACACGTGCTAACATACAATTTGTTTCACTCTATGTTGCTCTCTCTCTCTCCCCCCCTCTCTCTCTCTCTATCCGTCTCTCTCTCTCTCTCTCTCTCACACACACACACACACACACACACACACACACACGCACTATCCGTCTCTCTCTCTGTCTCACATTCTCTCTCTCTTTATCTCACACACACACACAAACACACACACACACACACACACACACACATACACACACACACACACACACATGCACACGCACACACACATACACACACACACACACACACACACACACACACACACACGCACTATCCGTCTGTACCTCTCTCTCTCTCTCTCTCTCTCTCTCTCTCTCTCTTTCTCTGACTTTCTAATGTGGATACTGGCTCACTGTCCGTTATATATATATATATATAGAAGGAATAAATATAATTGAATAAAAAAAAAAACTTTTCAAAAATAAGAATTACAATATTTAGGATTTATTTAGTACAATCCTTCAACGGGCAAAGCCACAGGGCAACCCAGAACACGAATTAAATTAATTAACTCCAGCAAAGAAACATATTATGGTAGTTAAATACGGAAACCCTACTCGCCTCACGACTTCTCTACCAAACTTAAAACCAACCTTATTTTGCACAGCCTTGTTTTTGAAGGCCAGATTCCCGATAAGGCGAACGAGGTCACAACGCATCAGGTAGGTTGGGTGAGTCGGGTCTACATCTTTCTCGGACTGGGTTATGCTCAGATTGTTGAAGCCCGTTTTTCCTTTCTTCACGATTTCCTCCAGAAACTCTGTGTCAACAGCCCACCAACAACACTTTTAACTCATTGGCATCGCAACGATTTTGAATGATTCAAACTCACAAATCACACAAACAAAACATACATAAACAAAAGGAGAAATGAAGGAAGTTTACGGGGTTTTACTTCAAGTTTAGACATAGGGAAGTGGTAGATCAGATTTTTTTAATATATAGACATTACATAGAAAAACTCTCTACACCGATTGGTTTCCCCACTACAAACCACTACAAAAGCAAAGTTAGAGGGAAAATTGTGGTCTAAGGAAGCGAAGCGAGTTCAGAAGTGATCAAGGTATTGTGTGCACATAGATTTACTTCCCTTGAAGCAAATGCATCAAATTGACAGTTGACTATTAATTCTGGACATATATGGCCGGAACGACTTGAATGAGTTAACAAAACAAAACATGTGTCAACAGCCCACCTACAACAAATTAAAAAACATGTGTCAACAGCCCACCAACACTTTAAAAAACATGTGTCAACAGCCCACCTACAACACATTAAAAAACGTGTCAACAGCCCACCTACAACACTTTAAAAATCATGTGTCAACAGCCCACCAACAACACTTTAAAAAACATGTGTCAACAGCCCACCAACAACATTTCCCAAAACACAGTAACAACACGGCCTAAAAACTCCAAATTAGAAAGCATAAGAATATCTTAAATCGAGGGTGTATTCCAACATTTTAAGTTTTGCAGTGCCCACTTCTTTGCCCGTCAGAGGAGGGATTATCGGGTTTTTTCTTCGCAGTGCAATGCCACAATCAACACTTTGAAACTAGTGACTTTGGTTATTTTGCCCTATTTTTCAAATTATATGGCTCACCCTAGTATAAAACGCACACCTTGAATTTTACAAAAATTTCAGACTTTGTTATTATACTTTTTACTATATTATCAGTCATAATACATAAGTGTCACGAGTTTGTGACATTGTTCTTCTGAACAGACAGAGAAAGGCACAGTCTACCACTCGATCACAAAGGACCCCGAGATCTTTCTCCTTCTTTTCACCTAATCGAGACAACCTACTTGTGAAATCCGTGCAACCCGTGTTAGCTCTGACCTCTCGCGAGACTCCACATTCAACTGGCGACTTCATGAGTTTCGACCGGTCAAACGTCACTCCATATTTTTCCTTCAGTTAAGCAACATCGCTTCATCGCTTCATCCTTTCTCCTTTTCATCGTTCTGTCCACCTACGGCCGCCCAGTGCTGAGGTGTGGCGAGGGCCACGTCCCTGAAGGATCCTGTTATCAATTGTTTATCCTGCACGAGTCCTAGACGTGGGGATAGCGAAGTTGTAGAGCTTCGGCTGACATCGTTTCTCCTCTTCATCCTCATCGCCATCTTCACCCCTTTTTATTTGGTTCCTCATTGTCCTCCCTTCCCCGTCATCGTCCCTGGCGTTCACTGGAGTCCTGGAAGAAAGCTGTGGCCGGTCCGGAACCCCTTCCACCTGCTCGCGCTTACCCCGAGCCCTTGGCGAGACCAGAGCTGCGACTGTCTTGTGGGGAGGATTCTTCTTCTTCATTCCGCCACTTGGAAGTTTGGTCAGTAGCTGCATAAAATTAGTATTAATCCCGTTAAAACTCGTACAACAACGCGCACGTAACAATGTAGAATAGCTAGTTATAGGTTTGCTAACATGTATATTTGTGTGCGTTTTCTTTGGTTCATTTTTCTTATTATTTTCTTGATTTTTGCATAAGGGGCTAAGGAACTGACTGGCTGGGTCATGACTTGTCAGTTGGATAGGTTTTTGCCGGTCGTAGAATTTGGTACTTGAACTCGGCACATATTTTTGAATCAAGGTTTTGGCTCGCCATTGTGTGTTTAGGCCGTGCAAATCGTTTTTCGGTGCAAAGCGTATTTGAGTTCACAGAGATTCAGAATCCTAAATGCGTGCACGCGCGCGCATTATTCCTTGTTGCGGTATATGTTTAGCCTCGCGGCCTATGTTTAGCCTCGCGGCCTATGTTTAGCCTTGCGGTATATGTTTAGCCTCGCGACCTATGTTTAGCCTCGCGGTCATCGTCCTAGCTTAATTAGGTATTAAGAGACTCTGCGGAGAGCTGGATAACAGAGGGTTATTCCAGTCGCGCTTCTAGCTATGCTGATAGGGGCTTTGTAAAGCGTTCATCCCCGTTTCTGTTTTTATTTTTGAGAGAAAGTGTAATTAATGTTTTCAAGGCTTTTTGACCTTTTGAAGTACATTGTGAATGCCATTTTGGGGAAATACATTCTTTGCCTGTAGTTCGTCCGCCTTCTGGAAGAAATGAGAATGGAAAGGACATATTTTTGGTGGTGAAATTTTATGTGATATTTTCAGAAGAATTTAAGTGTCCATTCTTGTACCTGAAAAGCTGTGAAATTTTCAGAAGAATGTAATTGTTAATTTTTGTATTTGAAAGGCTAGAATTTTCTAAATGTATGAAAGCCTTGTTGTTCCAGAAAAAGTGAAACCTTTTAGTTAATCCTTTTGATGAAATATTACCCCTAGACTGAGTCGTGTGAAAAGGATTGTAAAGAAAGTGTTGTTCAGCGT
>JAGGCT020001822.1:0-25000 GCA_017654935.2 Phymorhynchus buccinoides
CATTTTTTTTCATTTTGGGGAGTAGCACCCATGTAGAGTGGCACGGTGGTAGCGTGTTCGCCTCATGTCAAGTAAACCTGAATTCGAACCTGGGTACAGGGAATTTTTCCTCTCACTTTACACTGGGCCTTAATGGTTTGAATGTGGAGTCTTTAGGATGAGACGATAAAGCGAGGTCCCGTGTGCCCATGCACTTAGCACACGTTAAACCCAGTGGCAACGAAAAAGTTGTCTTTCGGTCCGAATTTAACACCCACCACCTCCCTTCCTTCCTCATCAGTCACTCGAAAATCGCATGCAAATTTTTAAATCGCATGCAAATTTATTATTTTTTTAAAATGGGTGGCGCGCCTCTGGCTGCGCGCGCTCTCCTGGTAGGAGCAACCAGAATTTCACAGAGACGCCTCTGTGATTATAAAGTACCCTAATAATACAGTACGCACGCAGCAAATGCCCTATTGTTGACTATCCCGTCACTCTATGCCTCGCGCACTGTTTTCTCCGTGCAGCGGCCAGTGTGATGCATGAGCACGGTGTTCGGCTGGGTCGGGAGATGGGCGGGGTGAGGGCGCTGCAGCGGCAGGCGCAGTGTTACCTGGTGTCCATGAACGTGCTGAGGTTGGTTCACCCCGACTACGCCTGGATCCTCCACCCCCACATCACAACCACACAGGTGGGAGGCTTGGCTTTTGCCTTAGTTTTAGCTTTAGCCACAACTCCTTTGCTAATTTAGGGCTGTCTCCCTCGCCTCAGTCTCCTTTCCTCTTCTCGCCTCTACGCCTGGATCCTCCACCCCCACATCACAACCACACAGGTCGGAGGCTTGGCTTTAGCTTTAGTCACACTCCTTTGCTAATTTAGGGCTGTCTCCCTCGCCTCAGTCTCCTTTCCTCTTCACGCCTCTACGCTTGGATTCTCCACCCCCACATCACAGCCACACAGGTCGGAGGCTTAGCTTTAGCCACGCTCCTTTGCTAATTTAGGACTGTTTCCCTCGCCTCTACCAGTCTCTTTCAGTCTCTCTCCCTCTCCCTCTTTTTATTCCAGACTTCCTCCGAAGTCGGAGTGTGGCTGCCCACGTGGCGGGGTAATCAAAAACGGGTCGCACACTTAATGTTCTCATCCCTAGCTGATGCATTTGTACCCTAGTGTTCAAGTGCTTTGGCTGTTGGGATGATCCCTGGAGTGCCCCAAAAATATGGCTTCTGGTTTTTGGAATGTCATGTTCTGTTCTCATTTTATTCAAGTGTGTTTCCTGTGGGGATACTGGGGAGGGTGGGGTCTTTTGTAAAAATAGTTCCCCACCTTCTGGAAGTTCTGTGCTTGTAACTTCCTCTAACCTGCCCCTCTCTTTGACTGCCTTTTTCCTTTGCTTTCTGTCATCTACTATCTGACTTATTGGCCCTTTCTCATGCCTTTTAAAAAAAAAATCTTCCAAATAATTTTTCTTCTTTGAGCTCCTCTGAAATCGGAATGTGTCGGCTGTACGCAGCGGGGAGACCAGTGAAAACTGAAAAACGGACACATACATACCTTACCCATTATGGCCATATGGCCTGGGAACGCAGAAGAAGAAGAATTCATCTAGTTGTGAATGATAAAACAAACAGGCGGTGTGATGCTGATTCAGGTGTGCCTTTATTTTTCAGGCGTCGGGGACAGACGGACAGACAGGTGAAAGCCCCTCCAAACACACTGTGGATGGTGTGGAGAAACAACCTGCCAAGAGTAAGACCATGTTTGTTTTTCTTCCCTTCTCCAGTGTCAAGGGTTTGTTCATCATTGTTGATGTTCAGAAATAAACATTAACCCAATGACGCCCAACCATTCGAACCGGGAATCGATCCCAGTTCCCGAGAGATGGGAATTAACTCCGAACGTCACACCAAATATTTTCATTAAAAAAATCACCCAGAATAAATTCTAACTCGCATTTCATTTCTGAAAGATGCATATTGAATAGCAATGATGATATTATTATTCCAAAGCTAACACACTGTCACACAACAAACCATGAATTGGAATAAAAAAAATCCGTAATGGCACTCCGAGCATCGCGCCGAGTCAATACTGCATCACGTCACGTGGAAAGAAGAAAACAATTTGGGGTCACTTCGAAAAATCCGTTCAAAAAGACTAGTGGGTGCTTTCCCTTGCTGTAAGAACACAAAACAGACCAGCGAGAGTCAGGAACAGGAAGAACTAACTTAGTATATTGCATTGTGGGTAGAGTGAAAGTGAACGTACTAGACCTGGCGTTCAGCGGGCGCAATCGGCGCTTACGGGCTGCATGAGTTGACAAAATTCGGTCGAATTTGGCATCTGTGTTCAAGAGAGGGTTAATGTTTAGCATGTAACAGGCATCAGAATTGTCAGAGGATCTGCAAATTTCAGAGGGTTAAGAATTTCTGCCAGAAGATTGGCTTCTCTTGTCAGAGGTTGTGCCTTTTTTCAGTGTTATATTTTCTGTTAAATAGTATTTTAATGTTATTTCTCACTATATCAAGCCTTTTTGGTGATGTTGGGAACACATTTCAGTGTTGTTCCTCTTCAGTCTTGGGCGTTGATGGTCCTTGTACCGCAGTTTTCAGAGGATTGGAGTTTAGACTACATACAACAAACAAACAACTACACGACAAGTGCAAAGTGACGTTATTTTATTCACAAGAGACAAAACAAAACTACTGGATATTTCGGCGAATGCGCCTTTATCAAAACAGACAAACAATTAAACAGCAAACATCAAATATAGCAAAAGGAGCAAAAAGCAGGCAACAAAAGGAGCAAAAAATCAACAAGATCAAAAAACAATACTTCTCCTCTACAGTTTGTTGTCTAAGTAAATAAAAAAAAAGCTATGGGTGTATTTTGATGAAAGTTTTTGGAAAGGTGAGGGAATTACACACATTTATTGTATTGCTTCTCCTGCCTTTTTTGAAAAAAAATCTTCCAAATGACTGTACGCGTTGGACTGTAGAGGGGAAGTATTGTTTTTATTTTGATCTTGATGGTTTTTTGCTCCTTCTGTTGCCTGCTTTTTGCTCCTTTTGCTATATTTGATGTTTGCTGTTTTAATTGTTTGTGTTGATAAAGGCGCATTCGCCGAAATATCCAGTAGTTTTGTTTTGTCTCTTGTGAATAAAATAACGTCACTTTGCACTTGTCGTGTAGTTGTTTGTTTGTTGTATGTTCCAGTGACGTTGCAGTCTGTTTCATTTTTTGTTTGTTTAGACTACATGTAAAAATATTCTGATGCCAGATGTAAGAAGGAAAATTGTTTTTTACATATTTTGTTTTAGTAGAATATTTGAAATGTAGAAAATATAACGTTAATTATTTATTTCGTAGTGATAATGAATTGGATTTGTTGAGCGAGCACGACACACAAAGTTAATATATCAAGTTAACTAGTAACAAACACACACAAAAAAGATGTCTTTTGAAATATGGGCCATAAATATAAACTACAGGCTGTAGTTGCCTTACATGTGTGTGTGTGTTGGTAGAAAATAGAACATTAATTATTTATTTCACAGTAATAATGAATTGGATTTGTTGAGTGTGCAAGATGTCTGTTCAAATATGGGCCAAAAATAATAACTACAGGCTGTAGTTGCCTTACATGTGTGTTTGGCAGCGTATCTTCGTTTGTTTGCATGCATATGCGTGTGTGTGCAGGAAAGAGGAAGGTGAAAATTGTGGAGCTGCGTGAGCTAGAAAAAGAGTACCTCCTCCTGGACGCTCGACTTCGGTTGATCCGCAAAAATCCAGACCCCAGCCTCGCTTCAGGTAGGGTGGTGGTGTTGTCTTTTTAGTTGAATGTGTATGATTATTTTATATCCTTGGTGCGGAAGATTGGTGTTTTGTCAACAAGATGATGGCGTCTGTGCTTTTTTGCCTCTTGCCAGGGCCATGTCACGTCTATCAGCATCACTGCGGTGATGTTGCACCTCGCTTATTGATACATAGTGATGACGATGAAGATCTTGGTTTGGGGTTTCTTAACAAAAAGATCCCTTCACTTGAATTAAACCCACCCCTTGACAGGGCCAGGTCACGTCTATCAGCATCACTGGGGTGATGTTGCACCTCGCTTATTGATAGTGATGACCATGAAGATCTTGGTTTGGGGTTTCTTAACAAAGAGATCCCTTCATTTGAATTAAACCCACCCCTTGCCAGGGCCATGTCACGTCTATCAGCATCACTGCGGTGATGTTGCACCTCGCTTATTGGTACATAGTGATGACCATGAAGATCTTGGTTTGGGGTTTCTTAACAAAGAGATCCCTTCACTTGAATTAAACCCACCCCTTGCCAGGGCCATGTCACGTCTATCAGCATCACTGCGGTGATGTTGCACCTCGCTTATTGATAGTGATGACCATGAAGATCTTGGTTTGGGGTTTCTTAACAAAGAGATCCCTTCACTTGAATTAAACCCACCCCTTGCCAGGGCCATGTCACGTCTATCAGCATCACTGCGGTGATGTTGCACCTCGCTTATTGATAGTGATGACCATGAAGATCTTGGTTTGGGGTTTCTTAACAAAGAGATCCCTTCACTTGAATTAAACCCACCCCTTGCCAGGGCCAGGTCACGTCTATCAGCATCACTGGGGTGATGTTGCACCTCGCTTATTGATAGTGATGACGATGAAGATCTTGGTTTGGGGTTTCTTAACAAAGAGATCCCTTCACTTGAATTAAACCCACCCCTTGCCAGGGCCATGTCACGTCTATCAGCATCACTGCGGTGATGTTGCACCTCGCTTATTGGTACATAGTGATGACCATGAAGATCTTGGTTTGGGGTTTCTTAACAAAGAGATCCCTTCACTTGAATTAAACCCACCCCTTGCCAGGGCCATGTCACGTCTATCAGCATCACTGCGGTGATGTTGCACCTCGCTTATTGGTACATAGTGATGACCATGAAGATCTTGGTTTGGGGTTTCTTAACAAAGAGATCCCTTCACTTGAATTAAACCCACCCCTTGCCAGGGCCATGTCACGTCTATCAGCATCACTGCGGTGATGTTGCACCTCGCTTATTGGTACATAGTGATGACCATGAAGATCTTGGTTTGGGGTTTCTTAACAAAGAGATCCCTTCACTTGAATTAAACCCACCCCTTGACAGGGTCAGGTCACGTCTATCAGCATCACTGGGGTGACATTGCACCTACCTGATTCATACATAGTGATGATGAATATCTTGGTTTTGGGGGTTTCTCTTTTATAACAAAGAGATCCCTTCACAAAATTAAACCCACCCCTAACCAGGGCCAGGTCACGTCTATCAGCATCACTGGAGTGACGTTGCTTCTCCCTGATTGGTACAATACATAGTGATGATGATGATGAACATCTTGGTTTGGGGTTTCTTGTTCAACAAAATGCGAAAAGATCCTTTCACGAAAGTCAAACCCATCCCTATCCAGGGCCATGTCATGTCTATCAGCATCACTGGAGTGACATTTTTGCACCTCCCTTATTGGTACATAGTGATGACGATGAAGATCTTGCTTTGGGGTTTCTTGTTTATCACTAAAAGATCCCTTCACTTGAATTAAACCCACCCTTGCCAGGGCCATGTCACGTCTATCAGCATCACTGGGGTGACGTGGCACATCCCTGACCGGCACATAGTGATGACGATGAAGATCTTGCTTTGGGGTTTCTTGTTTATCACTAAAAGATCCCTTCACTTGAATTAAACCCACCCTTGCCAGGGCCATGTCACGTCTATCAGCATCACTGGGGTGACGTGGCACATCCCTGACCGGCACATAGTGATGACGATGAAGATCTTGATTTGGGGGTTTCTTGTTCATAACAAAGAGATCCATTCACAAAAGTTAAACCCACCCCTAGCCAGGGCCATGTCACGTGTATCAGCATCATTGGGGTGACATTGCACATCCTTGACCGATGCATAGTGATGATGATTATGATCCACCAGATCCACCACACTTCACGTATCCACCGCCCTGACCGGTTGTGATGATGGTTCAGACGATCCACCAGGATCTGGGCATCACGTGTCCACCGCCTTGACCGGTAGATAGTGATGACGATGAAGATCTTGGTTTGGGGTTTCTTGTTCAACGCAAAGAGATCCCTTCACTTGAATTAAACCCACCCCTTGCCAAGGCCATGACACGTCTACCAGCATCACTGGAGTGATGTTGTACCGCTCTAAAGGTACATTATAATGATGACAGCACTCTAAATCCAAAGGTTTATTGATCAATGCAAAGAGATCCCTTCACAAAAGTCAAACCCGCCCCTAACCAGGGCCAGGTTACTGCGGGTGACGTTACACCTCCCTGACCGATACATAGTGATGATGACAAAAATATTGGTTTGGGGTTTCTTGTTCAACAAAACGCAAAAAGATCCTTTCATGAAAGTGAAACCCACCCTTAGCCAGGACCATGTCACGTGTATCAGCATTACTGGGGTGGCGTTGCACCTATCACACCGCAAATAGTTAAAGCAAATAAGATGTTGGTTTGGGGTTTTTCTTGTTCATCACAAAGAGATCCTTTCACAAATGTCAAAAATTCAAACCTAGCACCTGCCTGTTTGTCTCTTCAATCCCCTGTTACTCGCCCCAAGCCAGGGCCAGGTCATGTCTATCAGCATCACTGGGGTGACGTTGTAACCTCCCTGTTACATAGTGATGATGAAGAAGAAGACAGTCCGCTAGGACTTGTAGCTTGGCAGCGATCTGACCCCTTGTATCTTTAGTCCCTGTTACCCGCCCCCTAGCCAGGGCCATGTCACGTCTATCAGCATCACTGAGGTGATGTTGTAACCTCCACGACCGATGCATTCTGATGATGATGAAGGTTATCCACTTGAAGTTTGTCTTCGATCTGACCCCCACCCCTTCCCTCCTTGTCTCTTCAATCCCCTGTTACACCAAGTTATATAATGTACAGTTCAGCAAGACTGCAATCAAATCGGCTTTATTTCTTGTGTATCCTCCTGTCCTTCTCCTTCCAAAGAGCTGCTGCAGCAGTGAAATCATGGTCCTCAACAGATGGTCCTTCACACTTGATTGTCATCAAAACATCGAGACTGTCCTGCTTCATTCTGTTTCGCCTTGCTGTCTTGATGGCATTTTGGGAGCTGAATCCTCGTTCACAGTCAGCAGTGTGACAGGGCATGATGAGAGATAGCTTGGCCAGAACAAGGAGATTGGGGAAACTGTCCTTGTGGTAGTCGAAGAGAAGCTTGTACAAAGCTTTGGTAGAATCCCGTGGATACATGTTGGTGAGGACAGGTTTTTTTGCAACTGACCACTCCTCCATACAAGCTTCTTTTTGGATCAACTGCTTGCTCTCCTCTCCCCTCTTTCTCACCCCACTTTCTCACCCCACCATAAAAATCAGCCAGTATGCCCACTTCTTTCTGGCCATGCTGTTCCTGCTTTTCCTCTGGAAGAAAAGATAGTGGCCTCATAGACAGGACACTGAAAGCAGACACCACATCTGTTGTGTCTGTGGGGAACCTCTGTTCAATGTTCCTGCTCAGATTGTCACAGAACGCATTCCTGACTTCTTCAATTTCTTTGGAAACAGCTGTTAAACTGAGTCCAAAACTCAGCTGCTTCTTCTTGTACAGTATTTCTGCAGTTTTCCCCTTACTGTTTTTCTTTTTTTTCTATTTTGTTGAGGAGGTCTGCCTGGTAGTGTGCTGTCCCCTTCTTGACAGGTTTGATTTTGGTTTGCAAGTTTGCCATTGCTGGGTAGACGCAGGCAACATCAAGGTCTTGTTTCTGCAGGTGCATGGACAGCTGGGCCACAGAGGGAAGGAGATCCATGAGGAAGGACAGCACTGCCAAGAACTTGTAGCTCTGGAAGGTGGACCTGAAAGATTTTGACTTATGATCATCATGGCTCATGAAATAAGAGTAGAGAGAAGCCCAGCATGTGTGCACTGCTCTGACAGCATCAAAGAAGGCAATCCACCTAATTTCATGACACTCCTTTATTTTCAGAACTGGGTCAGAGAGGACTTTCTGGATTTCCTCCAGCTCACATTTCCTCTTTGCCGACATGCTCCCCCCAAAGTAATAATAGAGGTCTGATGTACTGTGCCTTGGCCCGAGTTGCCCAAAAGGCTCCGAGTAACCATGCCATGCCCTGGGTTGCCTGACAAATTCTGATGTACTGTGCCTTGGCCCGAGTTGCCCAAAAGGCTCTGAGTAGCCATGCCATGCCCTGGGTTGCCTGACAAATTCTGATGTACTGTGCCTTGGCCCGAGTTGCCCAAAAGGCTCTGAGTAGCCATGCCATGCCCTGGGTTGCCTGACAAATTCTGAAACACTGAAGTAAATGATGACACATGATTATTCCATTCTCATGGGGGAAAAAAAAGAGAATGATTTATCAGGATATATTTCACCATGTGGCGATTAACGCCCCTTGTGGAATGCAAAATACCACCACAATAAAAAAAAATTCACCCAAGACCTTTCTCCATGCGTCGTCATAATGACATGTCTATGATCTAACTTCATGCTAAATTTCATGTGGATCTGATTAGCCATTTTTGAGATATTTGCTTTTATGTAATGCCATCCGCAGCGAAAACATAGTTTTGAGAAAACAAAGACGAAAAAAGAGAAAGCAAACATTTGATATATACACACATATGTACTCACTTGCCCTCGAGTTCAGATATCCCCTGTTCCCAGCATACCTGCACCATAAGATACACCCTCCACTGTTTCTTGTGTCATAATTTGAGTCTTTTTAGCTCAGCACTTGTTCTTCCTGGCCTTCTTAGCTGCGGGTTCGGACTGACACCGACTACGTTGCAGTCTCTTGTTGTTCTGATGGCCTTGGTACTGCTGCATTGTTGCTGTTCCCTTCACCCCAAAGTGCTGCATTACTTAAGAAAGATGTCCGCAGCCTTGATTGTAATGACTGACAGCTGAGGCTACTGCTGCCCTGATGCGGTGTGCTCCAACATGCACAGTCTTGGGACATCTTGCCCAGATTTGCCCGTTGACACATTCATTTGCATTTTGGGTGCGTCCATGCTGTATCCTTTCCAGCAATGTTGGGTCTGACATTCGCTCATAGATGGGCTTCACAGCTTCAGCAACCTGTGGTGACAGTGGAATGCGAATGTTGTCCTTGTGGGCGGGTGGACGCTGTCCGTTGGCAAGGGCTTGGTTGTAAAAACACCACAAGTCGGGGCCATCAGGGCAGTGATCATGTTTGGGATGATCATCTGTCGATGAACAGTGATGGTAAGTTGCCCAGATAGATCTGGTCATATTCTGGGGGTCCCCTAGGTTTTTCATGATGGCCTTTCTGTAATAAGACTGGAGCACTGTACTAGCATTAGCCGTGAGAGCACCATATCTGTGACCACCAAGTTTTTGTTCTTTGGCTTTTTTTCTTAGAGCTCCCCCCATCCTCTTATCTACATGATTTATGCACTCAAGTTTCTTCACTGGGTATATGTTGGTATCTGAGACTGCTTTGAAAGCAACTGATTCACCATCCGACAGCATGCAGCAGTACCTCATATTGTTCTTTTCAATTGAGCGCCTCCACATCCGCAACGCTGCCTCTTTCTCCATGGCCTTCGAAGACTCATCAGTTTTTTTCACACTTCTGCCTGTGCCTCACTTGCCACAGAATCCTTCCGTGGTGTGTCATGGGCCTTTTTTGGGCTGTTGCACATGCATGGCAATACTTAGAGAGCTCTTCATAATCCAGAACCAAACCAGTCTTTATATCTATAACAAGACTGGCACCATATATTGATATAAACATGTAAATCCACGCTTGTGCCATGTTCCATCAAATGAAATGGACACATCAATAGGAGCATCACCACCATTATCCCTGTCAGCAGCAGCCAGACCTTGCAGTCCATCTCCATCAGTAGAATGTGAAACTGTATCTGTATCACTGTCTTCCTCATCATGTTGGTCATCATCACCAGGTCCGTCACCACCACCAGCATCATCACTGCCATAAATCTCAGTGTCACCACACCTGACAGCATTGTTGTCATCACCATTATCACCCTCACCATCATCACCACCACCCCCATTACTATCATTGCCATCATCACCGCCATCATTACTGCCATCATCACCCTCACTATCACTGCCGTCACTATCACTGCCATCAGAATATTCATAAGGATCCCGCACAGCATCAGAAACAGCATTCAGTACATTTTCTGTAACTACGCTATGTGCTGAAGCCACTTTCTTTGTTAGCCTTTTGTAAGTTGCATTTGCCATCCCTGGAATTCCAAGAATGGCTGAAAAATTTTCCATAGCTGCCTGTCCTCGTCCAAGTTCATTGAAGCACAGTATCATGGCTTGGTTGACATCAAACCCAACTGTAACGTCATCTCTTCCAGTTCCATCAAGGCGAGCACATGAATACTGTTGCATTGTGAAAGGGCACTCCTGAAGAAAATCAACACACACACATAAAAATCACATTAGCAAAAGCAACAACAAAAAATATTATATAACAACAGAAAAATACCGACACTCGGGTCTAACCCGGGTTACCTTCCCCTGCCAACAACCATGTGATCACCCCAGATAACTCTTCACTTTTGAAATGACAAAGCATCAGGAGGGAGGAAGGGCGGGAACTTTTATTGTTTTGAGTGTTGGTAAGTATTTAGTTAGATAGATAGTAAGATTAATAAAAAATCTACCAATCTATACTAACCATACATTACCAACACTCAAAACAATAGCAGAATACCAAAGAGGAGGAGGGTGATGCTAATCCAAATACATGGGAGAAAAAAAGCATAAAACCCTCTAGTACATGACACATACAAACGGAGAATAAGTACCAAAACCCATTCCCCCAACAAGTCAATTAATTGACATACCCCAGCACATGTACCAAAACAACTTACATGTACATACAAGGAAACCAAAGTGTTAGCCACAACCATACGTTAAAAGGCGAAGGAGTCATCCTCTCGACATGCGCATGTGAACACACACACACACACACACACACACACACACACACACACACACACACACACACATACATAATCACACACACACACACATAAACACACACACACTCTATCTGTCTCTATCTCTTTCTCTCATACACACACACACACACACACACACACACACACACACACACACACACACACACACACATTAGCCTATCTCTTTCATACTCACACACATAGGCATGCATGCACACACACACACTAGCCTATCTCTTTCATACACACACACACACACCAACCGACGACAACGAACAGGCCGGGAGAGTTTGACGATTGAAACCGAGTTTCGACATCTCAGACTTAGAGAGACTTGAAAAGTCTTCGAAGGGCAAAAAAGGGTCCTCAATGAACACTGGATTCGGGAACTTAGGAATCTTGAAAGAACCTAAACCTGACGAGAAGTCATCATCATCACCCTCTGTATCCAGAACTGATTGGGAACCCTGCGGAATTCTTCCCGTGCGCAGGAAAAACTCGGCCTGAGTAATGGATTCGAGCAACAAATCCGGACATTTGAGCCGAAGAGAAGTGTCTTTCGGCTTGTGAAAGGACCCTGCTAACTTGGCCGTAGGAGAGAGAGACGGAAGGGACTGATTCTCAATGACATCAGAACACACCGGCTTAATCAGTCTAAGCACGTCTTGCTTCGAGAACGTAGCATCCTGAGACTGGGAGGAAGGGTCCCGACGAGACCGAACTGGAGAACGTGACTCATAACCGCTGCCTTCGCCTGAAAAGTCTGAATTATCTCTTTGGGGATACCCTTCAAAAGAGAGATCCGGGGGTTGAAGCACGTCTTCTGACGGAGGGGCTTCAAGATCAATGCGGTGTACGTACTGGCGTCCAGAATACGCAGAGCCATGGTGCGAATCAAATTGGCCCGACCCATCCGAAACCACCTCAGGAGACGAAGAGCCTCTTTGGCGACGGTCCGTTCCGTGAACGGTCCATTGTCTGGACCGTGGAAAATGGGCTCCATAAGATTCATCCAAGAAGGAGTGTGCACGAGGGTGCTCCGCACTCCGGACCGTACGGAGACGAGACCGTTGACGGTGCCGATCGGTACCGGGAGACTGAGAATCAACACGGTGAAAATGAGAACCGTGGACCGTACGGTGCTCAGACCGTGGACGGTAGCTCCTGGAGGTACCAGGATACGGAGTGCCGCAACGGCTCCGCTCCGATCCATGGACCGCACGGGGATCAGTCCGTTAGCGATGAAGAGAATCCACCCGACGGTCGGCCGACCGTGAACGGTCCAGTCCAATAGGACCGTGGATGCCGTGAAGGCTTGGTCACCGGTCCGGTGCCGTATAGATCCTCCGGCGGGACCCTCTCCGTGAGGGGTATACCCGTCGGGTGGTCTGGTGAGTCAGGATTCCCAATCCCACTGACATCACCGGAGGTATTAGGGAAAACCGGTTCGTTTTGCTCCGCGCCGAACTCACGGGAATGAGAACGATCAGGGGTAGACGGAGCAAAACCGGTAAACGACCGCACACATTATGTCGAGTTCGCTTCCCCCCTCCAGGAAGATTTGAGCCCGCGGCCCAATCTCCCTGACCACGCAGACAGTCCGTCTGCCTTCTCTCTGGTTACGAGAGGCATAGCTGGCTTCACTCCGGAAGCGGACAGCGGACGATCAGACTCAGCCCGGAGAACAGGAGCTGAAACAGAATTCTCTCTGGTGGAAGGGAGAGAGAGAGAAACATGATAAGGTACAGACATCGCTAGACCAGACGACGTCAAATGCTGATGAAAAGCTCCAAAAAGAGCAGAAGAATCAGCCTGAGAAATAACCTGAAACGCCGGTTCAGAGCCTGGCTTATCAACCTCAGGAACAACAACACTCACCGGGTTATCAAACACGGGATCCACGCACAGCGACGTAACCGTGGACGGAATGACTTTCTCAGATTTCGTCTTTGAAGATGAAGACTTTGAAGGCTGTTTCTTCGAAGAATGCCTAGAAGTCTTGGAAGAAGAGGATGCTGACGGGGAAACGAAGCGTCCTGACTTGTCCCTGGAAAGGTCAGCCACAGACTTGGATGAAACCTTAGAAGAGGGTGAAGCTTGAACTCCCAAAGGAGCGTCACTGAAATTAAAAGTTTCCTCGGAGGAATAACCTCCCGTGAAAACGACCTTTATCGTCTCGGGGAAGAGCCTTGCTACTCCCCGAAACAGACGAAGATTCTTTCTCCTGAGAAAGAGAAGGAGTACTAGCCTTAGAAGACTGGTTATTGTGAGACCCTGGGGGAGACCCAACACCGGTCTGAGGCTCCATGTTGGCAATGACTAATGTGAATACCAAGTTTGAATTCAATTCTAAAACATTTTTAAAAACACAACAATGTTTTTCAAAATCCAAAGAAAATTAAGCTAAGATATCGAATACTTAGCCCAAAGGAAACCAAGGCGAAGCTATCCAAAAAGCCAAAGCTTAGGGCGAAAAACCGCAGAGCAGAGAGAAGCAAGTTCACTCAAGAGCGGTAAAGATAAGAATGACTAGCATGGCTGCTCCCAGCATGCTTTGGGAAGGAAGTGTCTTTTCATCCAAATCTATTACAATTTGGCTATCCCGGGCGAATTGAAGGTTCATTCACTGGTATGGTATGGTAAGTATGGATCTCAAAAAAGATAAATGTAATAGAAATTTTACATTTTGATTTTTTTGCGGCATTTTGGCCGTGCCGTTCGCGATTTTATGCGGCCTAATGAAAAAACTAGCGGTAATACTGCAAAACCGCGCTCTTGAATCAACACCGACATTGTGCCTCTCAGACCTGTAATAGTTAAAACAAAGAGGATGTTGGTTTTGGGGGTTTTCTTGTTCAGCACAAAGAAATCCTTTCACAAATGTCCACAGCTCAAACCTAGCACCTGCGTGTTTTGTGTCTTCAATCCCCTGTTACTCGCCCCAAGCCAGGGCCAGGTCACGTGTATCAGCATCACTGGGGTGATGTTGTAACCTCCCTACTACATAGTGATGATGAAGAAGACAGTCCGCTAGGACTTGTAGCTTGGCAGCGATCTGACCCCTTGTATCTTTAGTCCCTGTTACCTGCCCCTAACCAGGGCCATGTCACGTCTATCAGCATCACTGGGGTGACGTAACCTCCCTGTTACATAGTGATGATGAAGAAGACAGTCCGCTAGGACTTGTAGCTTGGCAGCGATCTGACCCCTTCTATCTTTAGTCCCTGTTACCTGCCCCTAACCAGGGCCATGTCACGGCTATCAGCATCACTGGGGTGACGTAACCAGCCTGTTACATAGTGATGATGAAGAAGACAGTCCGCTAGGACTTATAGTTTGGCAATGATCTGACCCCTTGTCTCTTCAATCCCCTGTTACCCGCCCCCTTGCCACGTCTATCAGCATTACTGGGGTGATGTTGTAACCTCCACGACCGATGCATTCTGATGATGATGAAGGTGGTCCACTTGAAGTTTGTCTACGATCTGACCCCCACCCCTCCCCTGCTTGTCTCTTCAATCCCCTGTTACCTGCCCCTAACCAGGGTCATGTTTCGTCTATCAGCATCACTGGAGTGATGTAACCTCCATGACCGATACATTCTGATGATGATGATGAAGGTGATCCACTTGAAGTTTGTCTTCGATCTGACCCCCACACCTTCCCTGCTTGTCTCTTCAATCCCCTGTTACCTGCCCCTAACCAGGGCCATGTCACGTCTATCAGCATCACTGGAGTGATGTAACCTCCCTGAATGGTACATAGTGATGGTGACTAATACGATCCACTAGGATCTCAGCATCACGTGTTCACTGCCTTGACTGGTAGTGATGATGGTTGAGCCGATTCACCAGGATATGGGCATCATGTGTCCACCGCCTTGACCGGTACATAGTGATGACCATGAAGATCTTGGTTTGGGGTTTCTTGTTCATCACTAAGAGATCCCTTCACTTGAATTAAAGCCACCCTTGCCAGGGCCATGTCACGTCTCTCAGCATCACTGGAGTGATGTAACCTCCATGACCGATACATTCTGATGATGATGATGAAGGTGATCCACTTGAAGTTTGTCTTCGATCTGACCCCCACACCTTCCCTGCTTGTCTCTTCAATCCCCTGTTACCTGCCCCTAACCAGGGCCATGTCACGTCTATCAGCATCACTGGAGTGATGTAACCTCCCTGAATGGTACATAGTGATGGTGACTAATACGATCCACTAGGACCTGAGCATCACGTGTTCACTGCCTTGACTGGTAGTGATGATGGTTCAGCCGATTCACCAGGATATGGGCATCATGTGTCCACCGCCTTGACCGGTACATAGTGATGACCATGAAGATCTTGGTTTGGGGTTTCTTGTTCATCACTAAGAGATCCCTTCACTTGAATTAAAGCCACCCTTGCCAGGGCCATGTCACGTCTCTCAGCATCACTGGAGTGATGTAACCTCCATGACCGATACATTCTGATGATGATGATGAAGGTGATCCACTTGAAGTTTGTCTTCGATCTGACCCCCACACCTTCCCTGCTTGTCTCTTCAATCCCTTGTTACCTGCCCCTAACCAGGGCCATGTCACGTCTATCAGCATCACTGGAGTGATGTAACCTCCCTGAATGGTACATAGTGATGGTGACTAATACGATCCACTAGGACCTCAGCATCACGTGTTCACTGCCTTGACTGGTAGTGATGATGGTTCAGCCGATTCACCAGGATATGGGCATCATGTGTCCACCGCCTTGACCGGTACATAGTGATGACCATGAAGATCTTGGTTTGGGGTTTCTTGTTCATCACTAAGAGATCCCTTCACTTGAATTAAAGCCACCCTTGCCAGGGCCATGACACATCTCTCAGCATCACTGGGGTGATGTTGTACCGCTCTAACGGTACATTATAATGATGACAGGAATGAACGAACGAACAAAACTTTTTTTTATTGAGGATTAAGAATAAGCACTATGCAGGCTTGTTTGCATCCAGCCCTCATAAAAGTGAAAAGGAAGAGAGAGAAAAAACACCCATTAACAACAAAATATAAAATTTCAAACAAGAATCAAAATGAAAATGCACAAACATACACGTACAAAATCCATACTTATCAGTTAACCATGAAAAACATCAAAGCACATTGAAATCAGACACATCACCATTTACATTCATCAGGTACTCAAACTAGGCCTACACGAGACAGTCAACATGCGCATTCACACACCAAGCATATTATACAGGAATCTTAATTAAGGGGTTTTCATCCCTTTTTAATACGTGGTAAGATGTAACGTGGTGAGATGTAACGTGGTGACAGCCCTGACATGGCCTTTGCTGTCGACAGGGCTATAATCTTAATCTTAAGGGCTTTCCTGTTCAATGCAAAGAGATCCCTTCACAAAAGTCAAACTCACCCATGGCCAGGGCCAGGTCACGTCTATCAGCATCACTGGGGTGACATGACAAATCCCTGACCCCCTGGGCATCACATGTCCACCGCCTTGACTGGTACACAGTGATGACCATGAAGATCTTGGGTTGTTTTTTTGTGTTCATCACTTGAATTAAACCCACCCCTTGCCAGGGCCAGGTCTCATCTACCAGCATCACTGGGGTGACGTTGCACCTCTCTAACGGTACATTATAATGATGACAGCTGTCTAAATCAAAGGGTTTCTTGATCGACGCAAAGAGATCCCTTCTCAACAGTCAGGGCCAAGTCGCGTCTATCAGCATCACTGGGGTGACATTCTATAATGCTATAAAACAAAAACTTTTTAGTCTCCAACAACCAAATTACACTCGCATAATCTTTACAACTTGCACTTTAACACCCTTTTGTTTTAGCTCTATGAGATTTAAAACTTTTGAGATATGAATACTCAAAAATGGCTCATATCGCAATTTTGCACATGGATCAAAGGGTAAATCGCATGTTTTACCATCTTTAAAACTCCATAAAACAAAAACTATACATCCAAACGCTTTCAAATGTAGCAGGTAGAGTACCCACAGTCTTTTCTTTATGCACATTCATTTTAAAGCTAAAAAAACCTTCAAAATTATGCATTACAGAGGTTTAATACGGAAAATTACCACTCTGCAACATAAAAAAAAAGCTCAAAATGATTTTGTTATTCATATGCTGATAAATTATTTCATAAAATCAACCATAGGACAATTTTTTTTAATTCATTTTACTGGTCCTCCCCCCCCCCCTTATGTCAGCCAACTCAGGGGTTTCGATGTTAAGAACCTGGTCCGATGTAGAAGTCGCTTTCATAAAACACAGTAACCGTTTCAGCCTGTTTTGTGAATTTTAATTTGAAATCAGACTTCTGAATTACTGGTTGAAGTTGTTCCTCTTCTTCAAGCTCAAGGTATTCATCATCTCTATTGATGAGGTCAGCAGTGTCACTGTCTCCAGATTCCTCACTCTCACTGTCATGATCTCGTCTCTTCCTTTTTCTGCTGTGGACACAGGCAGCTTCAATGGCGCTTGTGATGCTTCTTTGCCGAATTTGAATGAAAGGAAATTGAGAGCAAGGTCTGACAAGGAAACTTTCGTTGTTCTTAATTTGGGTGAAGAAGAATCATTGAACACTTTCTCATAGTCAATTTCAGTCTTGATAATTTCTTTCTTCTTTGCTTTTGTTCGTTGTGACTGAAGACGTTGTATCAGTTCCTGTGATGTTTTTATCAGGCCTCCAGCAGCTGCAACATTAGCCAGGATGTCTTCCTTTTGTTTTCTTAGTTTGTTCTGGTGCTTTTCTTGTGCTTCAGCTGCCTCTCTTGCTTTCCTTTCTATGCTTTCCTTGATCTCTTCCAGGACAATGAGTTCCTGCTGGCGGTGGTCTTTCCTCATTTGGGGACCCAACTTCCTTGCTCGGTTGATGAGGTCTCTCAGTTCCTCTGGGGTCTTGCTTTGGAGCCAGTTTGAGACGGTCTTGTTCCGTTTCATCATGTTCAAGGTCGAGTGATGGTGAAGTGAGGCTCGTCGACTCTTGAACATGCTGTAATCAAGATCAGCAAAGCAGGCCTCTCCTAATAAATTTGTTAGCTTGCAATGAGCCATTCTAGCTCTGTCTGAATCTGAAGGGGGCGCTCCATACTTGCCATCAACAAGAAAATCTGACAGTTGACGCTCACAGGCAAGAACAAACTGCTCAGCCAACATTCGCAGAGCCTTTACAAGAAGCTGTCGGTCCTCTGCTGTCAGGGTCTCTGGCCTGAAGAACAGCCGGTACCAAAGTTTCATCCCGCAAGCAGAATTTTTCCAGCTCGTCAGGAATGGTGTCAGTGTCAAGAAGCATGTCTGGATGTTGTTGTACTTCTTTGAGGAGAAAGTACATGGGCTGGATGAAGGTACGTTGATCCAGATAGTGGATGTTGCTTTTGATGAAGATCCAGAAAGGGCCGGTGAAATAGATATACATAAGAGCAAGCCCGAGCAGCATGGTCGTCAGCAATTGGCACCCAGCATCAACCAACACACTTCGCTGTTTAAGGTTGCTGGCGGGTCGCACCTCAAAGAACGAGAGAATATCCTGGCGATGGTAAGAAAGGCCTGCAGCGGCAGCAAACAGATTATTAAATCTGTTTGAACGGAAACTGGACAGCTTGCTGACTTTTTCATTGGCAGAACAATATGCCTGCCAGTCTGCTTGACACCCGTTCTTTTCATCGCCTCGAGGACCCAGTGTGTCGCAGGCCATTCGAATGTATCTGTAACATAATAAATCAAATGAACTATTATTAAACAAACTGATTGAGATACAATTTAATTTATTTTATATTATAATTTTAAATGCTGCATGTTTTACTTTTATTTTGCAATAAACTAAATAAAGAATGCATGTGTTAGAGAGAGAGAGAGAGAGAGGGGGAGAGAATATATGAGTAAAGGCTTGGATACACGTCATTTGTACCATCCGATTCAATAATGTGGTCGCAAAGCGCAAATCAAATTTGTTCTTCAAGACCACGTGATCCACTCGTATTGTACAGTAGTATGATATTAGTTGGTGTGTGTCCAAGCCTTAAGTGAGACACAGAAAGGTCTTTCACCTAACCTGCAGTCTCTGTTGAACGTGAGGACCAGTGCTGGAACTCGGGCAGGCGTTGTCGTCCAATGTGGCCTTCCAGTTGGTTGTCTTTGGCGACCTGCGACAGGGCTTTCTCTGCTCCACCTGCCAGCGCGAGGAGGAAGTGGGCGTTGCTGTGGAGAAATTATACCCGAGTTGCTGTTGGCACTTCTTGTCTTTGCTGATCAAGCAGCTTTCCCACACACTTCATAGTGTTGGCACAATCTGACATTAAGCCAACCAGGTTTGTCAGAAATATTTTCTTTTCTCGTTCCTTTCTTTCTTCAAAGGTATTGTCCTCAGGATTGGCAGGTTCTGTTGAATTAAGGATGGCGAATTCTTCAAATTTATCCAGCGCCAAGTCTAAGACAGTCTGAGCTCGTTCATTAGACACGGCATCAAAGCCCAAACTATAAGACGACTTGTCTGCTGTGGTTATTTGAAAACCAACATACTTTTTGTGTCTTTTGGTAGTGCCGTCAACATGAACATCATACTGTTGCTTAGCCATTGTTTCAGCAGCATGGATTTTGGCCAGACTGGCCCTGATCAGCAAAACGCAGACTGGAGGTCTTGGATGGAAGATCATTTTCATGAAATTGAACCCCAAGTAAATGTTTTGCAACACACTGCATCACTTGACAGCACCGCTTAGCTGGCACTTCACACTCCCCTATCAGCTCATAAACACATTTAACAACAAAGTCCATGAAAAATCCCTTGTCTGTTTTTGTTTTGGGCTTTGGAATTTCGGAGTCCTCATTGAGTAGGATCATGATGGTTTCTTCTGCAGATTTCAGGTCATTTGATAGCTTGAGTTTTTCCTGCTCTGCACAACTAGCATACTTTTGGCTTTTTCTTTTCTTGTCCTTTTCATCATGTAGTTCAGTTGCTTGATGCTCAATTTTCTGTGTCAGCTCTTTTAGCTGGCCCTCTATTTTCTCGACATGTTCTTTGAGTTCACCATGCGGTTTTTTCAAACGCTCATGACGCCTGTACAGATTGTTCTGCTTTAATTCTGAACACTCTTCTTGCTGCTTGTAGTTCTAGTTTAGTTTTCTGCCCATCCGTTTTTGGTATTTTTGCTTGCTTTTTGACAAGTTTGTCTATTGACTTTTGTTTTTCGTCAATCTGACCCTTCTTGTCTTCAATGACTTGCTTTAAAGCTTCTATTTCAGAATGAGACTGAATTGTACTCATCATCTCTGAGAGTGAGGGCTTACATGACACTGTTGATGGTTCGGCACAAGCTGCCTCATCTGAAACAGTTATTGAAGTTGATGGGCCACAAAGAGATGAAGCATTCTCTGACAGTGGACATATTTTCAGTGGGTGAACCAGTGAAGGTGGATTTGTCAGGGGGTGGGTCTAAAGAACTTGTTGCCACCGTTGGTGTAGATGTAGCATTCTCTGACAGTGTGGACATATTTTCGGTGGGTGAACCAGTGAAGGTGGAAATTTTCAGGGGGGGGGGGGGGGGGGGGGAGGCTGAAGAACTTGTTGCCACCGTTGGTGGACTACTTGCAATGGCAAAGTTCTCTTTTGCCAGACAAAAACAATATGTGTACTCTTTCAAAGAAACGTCTCCCCTTTGATCACTTTTCCGTCTTTGTTTTGTTTGGAGAGTCTTTGTTAATTTTTGTATTAATCGGTTAAGACCATTGACATTCATAGAAGTTAATTTAGGACAAATGAATTGAAGCCAGGCGAGAAGAGTCTTCAATGTGAAGTTTTGTTGGTTTTTGAAAGTGTTCAGTTCTATCAGAAGTCCATTGGGCACATTATCCAAAGGCAGCGTGTTGGGTTGGGTTTCATCTGCATTGATCTCAAAAAGCATTTCCTTAGAAATGTTCAGAGATCTTGAATAGTCGCCTAGCCACTGCAGTTCACATTCCTTGGTAAGGAAGCCCTCAAGGTCACCTTTGCTGGCTGCTGGAAGTCGTCGCAGGGCAGTCTTAATCAGTGGGCGCACCTGTGCAAGTGATTTTACATTAGTAACTATGAAAAAAAGAATGGAAATAAGAGCACATACACAGATATAATTAGTAATGTCAGACATGTTAAGCAACATCACACACACACACACACACAGAGAATGAGGGAGAGATGGCCAGTAAATATTCATCTGTTAAATTAAAGGCTTTCTTTTTCTTCTTATGTTTTTCTCGTTTTAATTTTTGTTGTTGATCACATACCCAAGACAAAGTGTGGCTGCCCACGTGGCAGGGTAATCAAAAACAGTCACACACGTAGTGTTCTCATCCCTAGCTGGTGCATTCTGTACCATAGTGTTCACACATAACAATATCCAAACTGATTTTATATTTTTGTTTGACTCTGAGTGAGGTGAAAAAAGGGTGCTTACTACAAAAAAAGTCACTACTTTGTGTTTGAATAGCTTCTTACTTAGTACTTGTCTTTTTTTCTTTTTACACACTGCATTAAATACACAGCACTTGTAATCTTTACATCAATGATTTGAAATTGCATATCAAGAACATACCAATGCAGCAGGAACTTTGCTCCTGAGACACAGGGCATCGAACAGGTTCTCAATGTCAGTCCAATTAACTCCCGTGTCCGTCTTGAGGAGACTCAGCTGCAGCAGCAAGCGGTTGTTCAAAGCAGGGCATCTGCTTGTGAAAGAGATGGCAGGTCGTCCTCTTCCCTTTGGACTCAGCATGAGCTTGAGGAATTCAAAGTCATCGTTGCCTGGTAGAAACAGTTTATTTAAACATTATAGTATAATATTATTCTATAGGACAATTATGCACTATACAATAATAATACCAATTATTTTTGTCCAATCCTATCAAACATTTTCCTCCTTTCCGGACAGTTTCTATGAAGCCTAGTCACAATATCTCCCCCTCCCTCCCCATCCACCCTTTCCCTTCTGAAGTCATGTAGGCCATGTGCACATAATGTTATGAACAGTCCAATCCTTTCAACAACTGAACAAGTCCTATTCTTCTTCTCTTGAATGCCCACAGTCAATAAGCTGACCATTCTGGCTCCTTCCTCTTCTTCTGTGGCGGTGACCTACTTCTTTATATAGAAGTAACTGTACACACTTATCTGTGTAATACACACCTTTTAATTCCATTCACACTACCACAGTACCAGTACCATAGAAATAAAATAAAATAAAACCCCACTGTTCTGTTAAAATGTAAATAAAAGTTATTAAAGTCATTTTATGCAAAATAAAAACATGCCCTAGTTTTTAAAAACGAAACAAGAAAAAAACAGCGTTTCCATCTTACAAGAGTTAGCTTTCCTTACTTTGAAATCGAAACTTTCCACCAGTGATTTTACACTGATCAAACCTTTTTTAGTTGCTAATAAAATATTAAACAGAACTATTATACTGTTCTCTATCTATGAATCGTTCATATAGACAAAAAAAGTATGTTTATTTGGTGTAATGAGGCAAAAGATAGACATCGATCATCAACTTCCAGTTTCAACTAGCACTTCATAGTGGGCTTCTAATCGACCAAGATTTTAAGAGATTTCAACGTTAATTTTTCTTGCAATGTTTTAAAAACATAGATCAATCAAATATTGTTCCTTTAATAAAATCTGGCACATAGGTTCTAACAAATTTACTCTACTGATACGGCTTGAATAGTATTGATGACTAATACGATCCACTAGGACCTGAGCATCACGTATTCACTGCCCTGACTGGTAGTGATGATGGTTGAGACGATCCACCAAGATATGGGCATCATGTGTCCACCGCCTTGACTGGTACATAGTGATGACCATGAAGATCTTGGTTTGGGGTTTCTTGTTCATCACTAAGAGATCCCTTCACTTGAATTAAACCCACCCCTTGTCAGGGCCATGACACGTCTATCAGCATCACTGGGGTGATGTTGCACCTCCCTGAATGGTACATAGTATTGATGACTAATGCGATCCACTAGGACCTGAGCATCACATGTTCACTGCCTTGACTGGTAGTGATGATGGTTCAGCCGATTCACCAGGATATGGGCATCACGTGTCCACCGCCTTGACCGGTACATAGTGATGACCATGAAGATCTTGGTTTGGGGGTTTCTTGTTCATCACAAAGAGATCCCTTCACTTGTCTTATTATGAAAGGATCAAATATTGCATTTTGTTGGGTCCCTTCGCACTGTGGAGTATTCATAAATGAATTGGCAGATAAAAATGCAAAAGCAGGTGCAAAAAATCATTCTCAATCAGAAAAGTTAAAAGTTAATTTATCACTAAAGGAAATTAGTCATATAATCGAATACGAAATTTATTCACATTATAAAAATAATACAACCCTACCAATTTAAATCATACATCCCTTCTGGTAACAGGCATGTAACTAGCTTAATACATAGGCTAAGACTTAATGCATACAAAACAAAATATTCCAAGGAAGTTAGCTGTATTTGTCAAAGCAACATTTCTATTGAACATATATTAAATTGCTCTAAATTAAATATTTTACCTACAGATTTTGCAAATATTGAAATAAATACTCTGCTATACAGAAAAGATAATTCATTTTTGATTAACCTAGCACAAAATATTTTACATAGTTCAGTAGGACACTTCTTATAACAGGTTTGCAATTGCATGCTAGTATTGGTTTTTGTTTGTTTGTTTATTTATTCTTCAAAAAATTTTTGTTGTTGATTTTAATTTTGTTCGTGTAATATCACTGTGAAGTGAACACACATTAAATAAAAGATTCATTCATTTCCTTCACTTGAATTAAACACACCCCTTGCCAGGGCCAGGTCTCTTTTTTTCTTCTTCTTTTTTCTTTTTGCACAATTAACTTGGCACTGCAACACTTAAAAAAGCTTAGATTTTGATTTATAAATTTGTGGGCCAGCACAAATTCTGAACAAGTCTGAACCCGGCAGCGTTCTGGCACCGACTGGCTGTTCCCGTGCGCATCATCGTTCAAGTGAGTGCGAATAGCCAATCAGAAGGCGATAAACTGGAGCTGTTCAGGCGGCTTGAGCATCTTGATTCAGATTGCTGTACTTCATCAGTTTCTTAGATTTCTTTCTGACACAATGAAGTGTCAGGGTGCCAAGTGCATGTAGCCTATCAACAGGGCGTGCAATCATTCATACAGTACAGCAGTACATGGCTAGTTTCCATCATGAGGAACGGCGACACTCTTTATTGCGTATGCTCGAAGTAACGTCATAACACAAGAGAGACAATCACTTCTGAACAATAGGAGGTTGCACTACGACAGTTGTGTCACTTACATTACAGTACATAGTGATGATGATTGAGACGATCCACCAGGATCTGGGCATCACGTGTCCACCACCTTGACTGGTACATAGTGATGACGATGAAGATCTTGGTTTTACTCTACTGATACGGCTTGAATAGTATTGATGACTAATACGATCCACTAGGACCTGAGCATCACGTGTTCACTGCCCTGACTGGTAGTGATGATGGTTGAGACGATCCACCAAGATATGGGCATCACGTGTCCACCACCTTGACCGGTACATAGTGATGACGATGAAGATCTTGGTTTGGGGTTTCTTGTTCGTCACTAAAAGATCCCTTCACTTGAATTAAACCCACCCCTTGCCAGGGCCATGACACGTCTCTCAGCATCACTGGAGTGACATTGCACCTTCCTGAATGGTACATAGTGATGACCATGAAGATCTTGGTTTGGGGGTTTCTTGTTCAACGCAAAGAGATCCCTTCACTTGAATTAAACCCACCCCTTGCCAGGGCCATGACACGTCTCTCAGCATCACTGCAGTGATGTTGCACCTCCCTGAATGGTACATAGTGATGACCATGAAGATCTTGGTTTGGGGTTTCTTGTTCAACGCAAAGAGATCCCTTCACTTGAATTAAACCCACCCCTTGCCAGGGCCATGACACGT
>JAGGCT020001823.1:5000-25000 GCA_017654935.2 Phymorhynchus buccinoides
TGAGTACACACACACATGCGCATAGGCACGCAGCAATGGAAAAGGCGAAATGACACTAAGTTCATAATACAGTGTAACCTCCCTTATAAGACTTCCAATTATATTACTCCCTCCCACATAAGACATACTTCTCTGAGACATTGCCCTTCTTTGTAAGTATTAAAATTACCTCCTTTTGAGAATCCTCCCTTATAAGACCTCATTTCGGATGATGTTTGAAGATCTTATAAGGGAGGTTCCATTGTATGTCATGTGAGAAGGCAATTTGTGAAATAGCGATTTAGAAAATGGCGCTTCGGGAAATGGTGATTTGGGAAATGGCGATCCGGGAAGTCCCTGATCTATCATGCACCCTCCCCACTATGAGGCATGTAGCAATAGTTATGCCTACCACAGACATAATTCTTGAGGCAACCGGAGGACAGACAGAGAGATAGACAGACAGGAGACAAGCTGACAGGCGGACAGACAGAATAGACTTACCAACATTCTTGCAGCACAAGTTTTTCCTGATGAGGCACACTGCAGTGTAGTTTCTCGATAAGTGACAGAAGTAATGGTTGAGATGGTTCAGGTACATGTCCATGAAGCCTCCGGCCAGGCAGTGGTTGGGGAACAGGGCGAGAAACCCCCAGTTCATGCTAATGCTTGTCGACTGAGTTTGAGGCTTCAGCCTAAAGAAGTACACAATTGTCGCCGGGATCACACCTGCGACAGAAACTACCAGGTCAAAAACCCACACCCACACTAGACACAGTCCGTGCTTGGGTTTATGAGATCAAGAATGAATAAAATTCGAAATATTATACGGTAGACACAGTCCGTGCTTGGGTTTATGAGATCAAGAATGAATAAAATTCGAAATATTATACGGTAGACACAGTCCGTGCTTGGGTTTATGAGATCAAGAATGAATAAAATTCGAAATATTATACGGTTTCAAAGCGGGCGTTCGGGTGTTTACCTTGTGTGATCCTCCTAGATTACGAGAGACCAGTCTAAGAGTGTTTTATTGTCATAAAACATCACACTAGCAGCCAAAACACAATAAGTTTTTAGCAAGCATTATTGTCATAGCACGATGACTTTCCCTTAAAAATGCGAAATTAAAATTAAATGGTCCCTCCCATTGTGAATCCCTTTCCCTCACTTTTTGTCTGAACTGGTTCCCTTTTCACTCAGACTGTAAACTGTGGGTACATCAATAACACGTTTACTCCTCATCAAAATAACACGAAACAGCGCAAAGCAGCAAAGCATGCAAGGGACACAAAGGAGCCACAGACAAAAACAAAAACAAAAACAAAACAACCGGAGTTACGAATCCTGTAGACTAATGAGACCATGGTCAAATAGTCTTCGCCGAAAGTAGACCCAGTTTCATAGTCCACATTTCTACTGAAAACTGTAGACGTCTGATAAGGTTCTAGTTTCTCCAGGTCGAACCATTGACCATGTTCTCATTTTTCTACGGAGATCAATATTTTTCTAGCAGTGGCCACGATGGTAAGCGAACATGAATCGAACGGTTAATCTTCACGGATATGACAGACACACCCCAAGATGTTTGGTCAATGAAGATATCAAAATGTTGCAGTGTTGACTAATCATTATGCCGCTCAACAAGGACGCTTTCTTCACAAGCTGTGCAATGTGTTAAGCTATTTCTTCAAAACGAATAAAATGATTGAAAGAAAATGGAGAATTTTGTTGAATAATGACTCAACTGGTCTGGAAAAAGAAACACCCAGGACCTACCTATCCACCAGCATTTTTGGGTGTTGGGTTTTTTCTCAGACTTTTGTTGAATGATACATTATTAGGCGTCTTTGTTTTAAACCCTTGTCAAAGTCGTAGTCCTTAACTTTTGTGGGGTGGTCTATATCAATGCGATCGGGGTATGTAGTAGCAGACTAACCCGTAAAGATGCTGAAGACAATGCCAGTCCCCGTGGCTAAGACAGGGTATTCGGAGAGGAAATGGAAAAGGTAGACAGAGGGCAGTACAGCCAGCCCGTGCAACGCCAGCAGCAGGAACACCAGGCCCAGCCTGCCTTCATCCACGTAGACTGGGTGGCCAATGGCCGAGAATACCAGAAGCAGCACAAGGCAGGGCAGGAGGTAGTTGACATAGTCCCACAGCAGGTTACTGCACCAGAACTCCAAGGGACTCGCCCCGCTCAACACCTGTGTGTGACGCAAAGAGGAAATGAACGAACGGTGGAAAAGAATAAGCAACGAGGGCTTCTTTAGCTTACGTCTTGCCATCATCAATAGAAAAAGAGGGGAAATGCGAAACGACATTACTGAAATGATGAAACAGGTCTGAGGGGGGCCGGGGGGGGGGGGGGGGGGGGGGGGGAGAAACAAAACAAGAAGCTCAACATTTGTCAACATTTCGATTTATTAATCTTTGAAATAAATAAGGGGTAGGAACTTCTCGTAAATTAACTCCCTTGTTTTACCAAAGTTATTTATGGCACCGATTTGCCTGCAAAGTGAAAATAGTTGTCACAACTATGAAAGATGAACTTGGGTCTGTAGTGTTGTGGCAACTACTTTCACTTTGCAGGCGAATCGGTGCCATAAATAACTTTGGTAAAACAAGGGAGTTAATTTACGAGAAGTTCCTACCCCTTATTCATTTCACTATATCCTCTCTCTTAGTCTCACTATTTCATATTTTATTAATCTTTGTCAGGACTTCCAGAATCAGTCACACTCCCATTACTAATGTTACACAAACCAAATTACACCAACAGTAAACAAACAGCAGGAAAACAAACAACCGAATTAACATTTTTTTCTCATATCAAATTATTCTTGTAAGATTATATTATTAATTCGTTCATGAAGCATATGGGAAAGAGAAGAGATGGAGAGGAAAGGGAAGAGAGAAGGAGGGGGTTAAAGAATTATAAAAGGAGACAGAGATAGGAGAGAGAGAGAGAGAGAGAGAGAGAGAGAGAGAGAGAGAGAGAGAGAGAGAGAGAGAGAGAGAGAGAGAGAGAGAGAGAGAGGAAACGAAGAGGGAGATAAAGGGAGGGAAGTAGATTGATAAATAGAAGTATGGATAGACAGACAGACAGAAAAAAAGGATAGATAGATGGGTAGATAGGTAGATGGATTGGAAAAAAGAGGGAGAGTGGGGGATGAGAGAAAGGTGAGAAAGGATAGACAAAAACAGAGAGAGAAGAGAGAAGAGACGATTGAATAAGAGAGAGATCATGAAATGATGAAAGTGAAATTTAACACAGAAGAAAACAAACAAACACACGAAGATACATATCAACATTTTGCGCATAAAAGAAGGACATAACTATACACAAGATATTGAACGTAAACAAGCGTTCAATTGAACATCCACACCTATAAGTGCATCCTAAATGGTCAGAAATTAGTTAGTCATCTACAGTCCTGTCAACAGCTATGGTCATCTCAGGACTATCACCACATAAAATACAACCGCGTATTACAAAACACACATCAACGTATCTTACCAACGTTCAGCAAGCTGAAAACATGACAGAAAAACATAGAACTACTTATCATATGACACTTCCATAGATTGACATGGAGGTGCATCTCGCTTGGTTATCTGCTGATTTTACCCGAAAGTGGTAAAATAAATCGGTACATAGGTTATATCGACTTTGCAGTAGGATATTGCTATTGTTCTCGAGAGAGAGGTCGTGATGCTTATCCCACGAGATCGGAGATCGAGAGACCGTGACATTTATCCCACGAGATCAAAGATTGAGAGAGAGAACAAAAGCAATATCCCACTGCGAAGTCGATATAACGCATAATAGTCTAGTTGTCAGCTGCAGATACAATTTACTTTGACCTGACCACATTTACATACGCTCCACCAAATTTTCTCTTTGAAAATGTTCATTAAGAAGTAATATGTTCCTTGATTGGGAAGGGGATAAAGTAAGCATTAGTTTTGGAGGTAATTTCATAAAACTGAAAAAAACCCACGACTTTTTAAAAACAAAAAGCAGTGAATGTGAGGGGGGGGGGGGGGGGGGGGGGCAGGCACGGGGGGGGGGGGCAAAAACTCTACCTTTACTGCAAAAAAACTCTCTCTCTTTTTTTGTCAAACACGCATTAGCATATAAGTCTATCTACCAACCCACCTGCAGGTGTTTAGCTCCAGTTATCCTCTCCTTGACCAAGAAATGGATGAAGGAATTGGTCAGGAAAGCCATCCCGATAGACACGCAGACACCCACAACTAGCCGTTCTCGCAAGAACGCGAGGTACTTGTCCACCCGTTCCCATTTTTCTGCAGGTAATGGGTACACGCCACTGCGCATGTCCACGTCGCTGTTGACGTATTTCCGGGCCAGCGCGTTGAGCGTGTAGGCCAGAGCCACGGGCTGGGCGTGGTAAGGCTGACCGTTGAACCAGCTGACAGCTCTCAGGGTGTGGGTGTCGGACGAGTCAAACTCCGCCCCTGGAAGAACATCGATAAGAGAGCAAGAACGGTTACACAGGCCTAGTGAGACAAAATAACTAAAATCTCATATCACAATGTAACTAAGAACGTCCAAGTGAGAGTTCGGAAGAGATCTTTATTAGTAATTATAGACAAAACCTCCAGAGTTTTTGCATGATAGTAAATATCAAATTTTGATAGTCGAAAAAATAATAGAACGAGGGATAGTCGAAAAAGCAATAGAACGAAGACATAAAAAGAATGTGCACTCTCTTTGCCAGTCTCTCTCTCCCTCTCTGTGTCTCTCTTTCTCTTCTCTCTCTTCTCTGTTTGTCTCTCTCTCTCTCTCTCTCTCTCTCTCTCTCTCTCTCTCTCTCTCTCTCTCTCTTCCTCTCTCTCTCTCTCTCTCTCTCTCTCTCTCTCTCTCTCTCTCTCTCTCTCTCTCTCTTTCACCAATGATGACACGTCTGGTGAAGGCAAAGGTGCCTTTGTCCCGTGCAAAGTTGACGAAGAAACTAGTCATTTTCCGCTTCTGTCCATCGACTTTGACCATGGTTTCGTCACTCCATAACTGATGACCATACAGCTGGGCCATCTGCTCACTGGTAACGTTGGGCCTTGAAAAACAGCAACAACAACAACAGAACCAGGAATGTAATAGAATGTAATAAACAGGGCTGATCATGATTGAGATATTCCGTTTTGACTCCAAGCCAGCGATGTGTATGTGTGTGTGTGTGTGTGTGTGTGTGTGTGTGTGTGTGTGTGTGTGTGTGTGTGTGTGTGTGTGTGTGTGTGTGTGTGTGTGTGTGTGTGTGTGTGTGTGTGTGTGTGTGTGTGTGTGTGTGTGTATGGCCAGGCAAGAATTTGTTTATAAGAGAGGAGATGCCTTGCCCATGCTGCATCCGCACTCTTTCAACCGAAACATTTGAGGACGGTTGGTGTGTGAGGAAGGTCCCCAAAGGCCAACCAATCCCCTTTGGGTGCAACACTAAAAGCAAAACCAGTGGAAAGGCCTCATCAGATGTTGCATCAACCTATAGCGGAACATCCCTATTAAGACCTTTAAAATAATCAGCCCAAAAACAGGTCTTAAAAGGGAGGGGTCTTAATAGGGAGGTTCGCCATGGCTTTAGGCTATGTCAGACCAATTGACATAAGCTAGAACACCGAGGCTACATCAAAATGCTGTTATGCTCTGCATAGTTACGCGGGTGGTTATCTTTAGCCATGACAAGCTCCTATAGCATAACATCAGCAGTATCCCAAATCCTCCGAAGTCGGAGTGTGGCTGCCCACGTGGCGAGGTAATCAAAAATCGATCACGCACGTAATGTTCTCATCCCTAGCTGGTGCATTTGTACCATAGTGTTCAAGTGCTTCGGCTTTTGGAATGATCCCTGGAGTATTTAAGCCAGGGTAGGCCAGCTACAACAACAATAGGGAGGTGGTCCAAGTGGACACTCGGTAGTCTGAATGTGAAGTGAAACAATTGGTTACAAACATTTCGTGGGTCCCATCTTAGACGGAGTCTTAATAGGGAGGTTCCATTGTATATAATATGACTACATTTTCTTTTCAAAATCCTACCTGGATCCGTTGGTGTAGGCCACAGTGGTGGGCCCGAAAGGGTCCAGGCTAAAATCCAAAGAAGGTTCAGCCTTTCGGTGCAGTACTGGCCTGTCCATGTCGGCAACTAGACCCATGATTGTGAAGGCCACGGGCAACAGCAGCTGCATGGCCATCGTGACCCGGTTTCTCCAGGAATGTATGGCTTTCTTGATCACCAGCCCTGTCATGCGGCTCCGGAGCAAACGCCACCCCGAGAGCTTGGTGTAGGTTCTACGGATCAAAGTTGAGGGTCGGGCTGGGCTGGACAAGGTGGGTAGGCCTGCGGAAAGGAGGAGGGTTTGCGGGGGGGGGGGGGGGGGGGGTGCGAGAGTGTTATGTGGGAAGAGAGTTGGGGACAGAGGAGAAGAAGAGTTAGCAGGTGGTGTGGGCTGGGTCTCTTGCTGGTAAAAAAACGTCTCTCTCTCTCTCTCTCTCTCTCTCTCTCTCTCTCTCTCTCTCTCTCTCTCTCTCTCTCTCTCTCTCTCTCTCTCTCTGCCCTCGTTTATGGTGAATGTGGGAGGTATCCTCTCTACATTCATACGTACACCAGATGTATAAAATACTGACTAAAAATATTAAGATTGTCTGATGATCGTATCCCTTTAAAATCATATAAGATGCTGTTAACCTTACATTGCAATAACAAAAATAACTGGGTTTCTGCTATGTGCTTTACTTTGTATAGATATAGATTCGGCTATGTCTGGGAACAACAAGGAGTTCAGAACATTGGTATTTTTCTTCGTGAATTCAAGCAAAGATTAATTGATTGTTACATACAAGGTTGGGAGTCTGAACTATCAAATAAAAGTCGTTATTCATTCTTTGCTTCTTTCAAACAATCTTTTTGTGCATCTCAATACTTATTAGATGTTAAGCAGTTTACATTGAGGAAGACTTTATCTAGATTTAGACTTGGTGTGTCAGCTTTGCACACCCACAAATATCGTTATTCAAGAAATGTTGGTCTTGATTGTCCATTTTGTAAAGGTTCACCTGAAACTGAAATACATTTTGTATTAATTTGCCCTAAATATGTAGCACTTAGAGAAAAGTTGATCACTACAAAATATTACAATCATCCTTCTGCTTTTAGGCTAGTTTTGCTGATGTGTGACTCTAGATGTATATTTAGCCTTGCAATGTACTTGTCTGATGCACTTAGAATTCGTAATGAAACAATGTAATATTTTCTGCTATTATCTTGATACTGTTTGTTATGTTTATCTGTTTGAATTGTGAAGATTTTCCATTGTTACCCCTTCCCTCATGATATGGGCAGATGGCCTGATCATTAAACAGTTGTTAATTGTTCTCTCTCTCTCTCTCTCTCTCTCTCTCTCTCTCTCTCTCTCTCTCTCTCTCTCTCTCTCTCCATTGTATGGGCATGGCCTGACTCTCTCTCTCTCTCTCCATTGTATGGGCATGGCCTGACTCTCTCTCTCTCTCTCTATTGTATGGGCATGACCTGACTCTCTCTCTCTCTCTCTCTCTCTCTCTCTCTCCATTGTATGGGCATGGCCTGACTCTCTCTCTCTCTCTCTCTCTCTCTCTCTCTCTCTCTCTCTCTCTCTCTCTCTCCATTGTATGGGCATGGCCTGACTCTCTCTCTCTCTCTCTCTCTCTCTCTCTCTCTCTCTCTCTCTCTCTCTCTCTCTCTCTCTCTCTCTCTCCATTGTATGGGCATGCTCTGACTCTCCTCTCGCCTCTCTATAAAACTCTCTCTCTCTCTCTCTCTCTCTCTCTCTCTCTCTCTCTCTCTCTCTCTCTCTCTCTCTCTCTCTCTCTCTCTCTCTCTCTCTCATCGATAAGCAATAAGTTATAAATAACACATAAGTTGCCGATAGACGTTTAAATACAATCTATGCATAATCTCTGTGTGTGATCTTTATTCAAAGCATGTTGAGAAGCCATCCAAATCAAAACCACTATTACAGGACCTAATTATAAATTCTTGCGCCAATGTTACGTTTTTGTACACATCAGAAGAAGGACCCATAACGAAAATGTAAAGTCAATATTACTCATCTTTGTTACTACAGATGAACCTTTCTCGGGCAACTGTGTTAATGGATCACATTTTTGCTTTACATTGAGCTCTACACACTGGTAGTATAGTTGCAGTGTGTAACACGTGCACGCACACGCACACACACAGACACACACACACTGGCCACACTCTTTGTATACAGCCTTCTGCATGCATCTATGAAATACCCCAAAAAGTGAACTACAAGTGAGCCTTGAAGGCTTTACCGCTTGCTGTTCCAGGGATCCATGTGGAAGGGTCAGTGGTGTCTACCTTGTTCTGACCGTATTTCTGGGACACCCTGTGTGTGTGTGTGCAAGATCAAACAAATTGTACTACGAGTGAGCCTTGCAGGCTTTACCGCTCGCTGTTCCAGGGATCCATGAGGAAGGGTCGGTGGTGTCTACCTTGCTCTGACTGTATTAATTCTGGAATGCCCTGTGTGTGTATATGAAAGATCAGAAAAATAATTGTACTACGACTGAGCCTTGCAGGCTTTTCCTCTTGCTGTTCCAGGGATCCATGTGGAAGGGTCAGTGGTGTCTACCTTGTTCTGACCGTATTTCTAGGACGCCCTGTGTGTGTGTGTGTGTGCAAGATCAGAAAAACTGTACTACGAGTGAGCTTTGGAGGTTTTACCGCTCGCTGTTCCAGGGATCCACGTAGAAGGGTCAGTGGTGTCTATCTTGTTCTGACTGTATTAATTCTGGAATGCCCTGTGTGTGTGCCTGAAAGATCAGAAAAAAATGGACGAGTGAGCCTTGCAGGCTTTACTGCTCGCTGTTCCAGGGATCCACGTGTGTCAGTGGTGTCTACCTTGTTCTGACTGTATTAATTCTGGAATGCCCTGTGTGTGTGTGTATGAAAGATCAGAGAAAACAAAATGTTCTACGACTGAGCCTTGCAGGCTTTTCCTCTTGTTTTACCTTGAGCTCCAGACGCTGGTGGTCTAGCCGAGAAGGTTGACGTGCCACTGTCCACGTTGAGGAACGACACGCCTGACCGGGAGTAATAATACGACGAAGAGTACGTCTGCGTTTCCGAGGAGGCGGCTTGGCAATGGGTGGGCGTCTTTCCCCAGTCCTCTTCCTTGTTGGACTCGGCCTGCCTGTGACACGTACTTTTAATGCCTGTCTCCCCCCCCCCCCCCCCCCCCCCCCGTGGGGATACCGGGGGGGTCTTTCGTACAAATAGTTCCCCCACCTTCTGGAAGTTCTGTGCTTGTAACTTCCTCTAATCTGTCACTCTCTTTGACTCTGCCTTTTTCCCTTTTGCTTACTGTCATCTACTATCTTTCTGCCTTACCTGGTCCATTCTCCTGCCTTTTTTTCAAGAAACACTTTCAAAAACATTTCCTCCAGCCAAAGTCGGACTTGCTGGGCCTAACTATTTCTTAGTTAAGCTGGAGACAGACTATGCGACTGCCTCATATGACTCGATCAGGTCGTGACGTTGACCAAATATTGTTTCCCGCACAGAAGAGGTCACAAGCCATCTGACTCGTGAAATTTAGAACCCGCCCTATTCGGCCCTGTCACCTGACTGGGCCCGACTGAGTCAGACTGATCGAGCAGCATGGTATGCAAATGAGGTGAAACGTCACGACCTGATCGAGTCACATGAGGCAGTCACATAGTCTGTCGCTGGCTTTAGGCTCATAACGGCAGCATGGCGCATCTGCGCTCATGTGACAGGAAACTGTCTGAGCGAACGAAGAAGAAGAAAAAGAAGAAGAAGAAGAAGAATGCCTGTCTGTCGTTCTCCTACTATGACTGCCAGATAGCAGACGGGGTAGCTGCTATTCCGGTGGGCTGGGCTAAGAATTTTTTTTTTTACAGTGGAGACGCCTTGCCCAGGCTACATCCCCACTTTCTCGGCCTAAGGGATTTGAGGACAGCTGGTATTGAGGGAGGTCCCCAAAGGGCAACCCAATCCCTTTACCTGCGGCACTAGAGCCAGTGCAAATGCCCCCTGTGACAGCGCAAAATGTTACAACGCGGCAAAATGTTACAATTGTAACAAATTGCGTGAGGTGCTCGGGGATCCTCGCGCAAAATGTTACAATTGTAGCATTTTGCCGCGTTGTAGCATTTTGCACGGAAAGCCTGCGGCGAAATGTTACAATTTTGTTAGAATTGCAACATTTTGCGCGAGGCGCCCCGGGCAAAATGTTACAACGCGTCAAAATGTTACAATTGAAAACTTTCAATCAAAGGTGGGCGCCTCGCGCTAAATGTTAGAATTGTAACAAACTGCGCTTGGCGCCCGGGCGCCTCGCGCAAAATGCTACAATTCTAACAAAATTGTAAAAGTTTGCCGCAGGCTTTCCATGCAAAATGTTACAACGCGGCAAAATGTTACAATTGTAACATTTACAATTGTAACATTTTGCGCGAGAAGCCCCGGGCACCTCACACAATTTGTTACAATTATAACATTTTGCCGCGTTGTAACATTTTGCACGGAAAGCCTGCGGCAAAAGGTTACAATTTTGTTAGAATTGCAACATTTTGCACGAGGCGCCCCGGGCAAAATGTTACAACGCTTCAAAATGTTACAATTGAAAACTTTGAATCAAAGGTGGGCGCCTCGCGCAAAATGTTACAATTCTAACAAAATTGTAAAATTTTGCCGCAGGCTTTCCGTGCAAAATGTTACAATGCGGCAAAATGTTACAATTGTAACATTTTGCGCGAGGAGCCCCGGGCACCTCACACAATTTGTTACAATTGGTAACATTTTGCCGCTTTGTAACATTTTGCGCCCCCCCCCCTAGTTTGAGAATCATGGTATTCCACAAAGGACTAAGCCGTGCCATGACATTCCAATACTGCGGAAAATAAATGTATTGAGCAACTCTCGTTTAACCCTTTCACCGCCAGCCATATTTCAGCCAAAAATGTCCATTAAATGTATCTAGGTAGAGAACAAAATCCATCTGCAGTATTGGTGATTCTTCTGTGACCTATGTAAAATAAGGTCTATCCTTACTTCCCAAAACTAAGACAATAGTGTCTTTGGATAATAGACCCCAATGCGATGCCTTTTAGTGACAGAGGTATTATAATCACTGTGGTGCTAAAATGCGACTTTGGCGGTGAAAGGGTTAACTATTGGCCTGTACTACAGGCTGATTTCAACTAGGGGAAAACGGGGTAAAAAGCGCATGGGCGGGTAAGAGGCCCACCCCAATTATCTCATGAAATAAAGAAAATTTCAGTCAAATTTGCCCATTAGACGAATGCTAGACATTAACGCTCGTCTCATGGGCAAAATGAGACTGAAATTTGCTTCATTTCATGAGATAATTGGGGTGGGCTTCTTACCCGCCCATGCGCTTTTTACCCCGTCTTCCCCTACCAGTGAGAAAAGCCATTATAAATGAAACACGCATCGTGTGTAGGCACGGTATGAGCGAGATAGAAGGGGATGGGTAGGCAGGCAAAGGGATAGAGACACAAACATAGAGTTGCCGAGAGTAAGGGACAGACATAGAGATCAAGAGAGAGAGAAAACAAGCGCGGATTCGCAATCGTTTGTGGCGTGCGACAATTGAAAACGAAACATCATTTTAAAGAGCAGCCTCAATTTGAAGTGCAGCCTCGATTTGAAGTGCGACAATTTTGGACCGACCGACAGACAGACAGACAGACAGACAGACCGACAAAGTGAGTTATAGGTTTGTGGCTTGTGCCACAAACAAAAACACTGCAATGGAGTTCGAGCCAGTGATGAGACCGCTATTTTTTTAAATTTCACTTAGTTGGTAATCATTTCATGCGTTTGCCTTCAAAATACAAATTAGTGTTTAGTTACACAAGTTTCAAGAAAACCTCCACCGTTGTTGCAGCTGAAGCTCTAAAGCTCTGAAGCTCTAAAGTTCGTAACGGAAGCGTTAAGAACCGAGCGGAAGAACCGAGCGGCAGACATGTCCTTTGCCCGCTACGCCCCCTACCTCCCCTCCCCTTCACATCTTAACCCCCGACCTGCCTGCGTCTTTTGGGTGATACACCTATTTTTACTTTAAAACCGTGATTACTTGCATTAAAACCGGAATTAATAGTATATTTCACTGTTAACAAAAACTTATTGGAGCATTTTGTTAACTCTTTCACCGCCAGCTGTATTTCAGCCAAAATTTTCCATTAAATTTACCTGGGTGGAGAAAAAAAAATCCATTTGCAGTATTGGGGATTCTTCTGTGACATATATAAAATAAGGTCTATCCTTACTTTCCAAAACTAAGGCAATAGGGTCTTTGGATAATAGACCCCAATCTGATGCCTTTTAGTGACATAGGTGTTCAATCACTGTGGTGCTAAAATGCGACTTTGGCGGTGAAAGGGTTAAGCTCGTGTTTTTACATTTATAACATTAACCAATGGAATAGAAGTGCCAAACATATGTGAAACGAGAGTCTGAACTTGGGCACATAACAGCAGCATGACGCATCTGCGCTCCAACTACAAGAAAAATGAGCAATTGCAACACAAAAAGTCTAAAAAATGTGTGGTTGTAAATGACCGGTTACAGATGGTCATATCGGCAGACTATAACCGTTGTGACTTTGACCTCAAACTTTCTTAAACTAAATTATCGGAATTGCCATAAGCCAATGCATCTGTATACCAAATGTGAACATTGTAAGTCCAACGATGTGAAAGATATGGCCACACAAAGAAATTTACGTTTTCAAGGTCAAACTTCAAGGTCAAGGTGAGCATGGTTATTTTTTTGGTACGAAAATTTCTGTGTACCTTGATGCACCACCACAGTAAATTTGAAGCGATTCTATACTACAGTTCTTGAGATACAGCCATGGCACTCGAACCCCATGATTCGCATGCACGAGCGCACAGACAAATTCGTGATTATAGGTAATGTTATAGCCCTTTCATCAGAACACGTTGTAAAAAAAAACTGCATTGAAATATGTGCAAAAGTTCGCGAGATATTAGCGATTAAGTGTTTTGGGGTTTCAACTCCTTAATCAGCATGACCTTGACCTTGAAATAAAACTAAAGCAATCAGTTGATAGGTAATATCCTCTAGAACTTGCATACTAAAAGAGATTGAAATAGACTGAACGGTTTTCAAGAAAACGCGGCCGGACCTACGCACGCACGGACGGACGGACGCACGACGGACGGATAAAGCAAAAGCAATACATCCCGAAGCTTCGCTCGGGAACTAACAAAGGTGGATAATTCTCTTTGTAAAGGCACACAACTCCCCATCGCCGATACAAGCTCTGTAAAGATAAAAGGTACAAAGAAAGAAACCCACAAACTTCCTTATTGTACTGGGTTGGTGTTTTTAACATATCAATGTATCTTATACCAGATCTGATATGGCTTTTGGAAAAAGATAACCCAAAAAAGCTGCAATGAATTGATTAAACCAGTACCTCAAGAATATGTCCTCCATGGTGGTGGCCGAAACTCCAAAATAGACGATGCCCAGTTTGTCTTTGAGCACGTCCAGCCAGTCGAAGAGCCGTTGGTACAGGTGAGACTGGTGGCCTGGCAACAGGTAGGACAACTCTGCGTTCACCTCACTCTCCAAGATGGCGCTCTGAATCGTTGCCGTAATGGCCTTCGTCACTTCCGCCTCGAGGCATGTTTTGCCCTTCACCACGACCAGATGGTGTCCTATGCCTAGAGGTGGTGTATGCGTTTGGAGACAAATAGGAATGACAAGAAGAGGTCAAAAGAAGGAGGAGGAGGAGGAGGAGAAGAGGAAGAAGAAGAAGAAGAAGAAGAAGAAGAAGAAGAAGAAGAAGAAGAAGAAGAAGAAGAAGAAGAAGAAGAAGAAGAAGAAGAAAGAGAAACAGAAGAAAAACAAGCCTCGAGGAAAAGTAGGCCTATGTAGTAGGAAGTAATTAAGAAAGAAGAAGAAGAAGAAGAAGAAGAAGAAGAAGAAGAAGAAGAAGAAGAAGAAGAAGAAAAGCAACAACAACAAGAAACAAAGAAGAACCAGAACCAAAAACAGAACCAGAAACGTTGACGGAAATAGAAGAAGCATGAAAGAGGAGTATGTACAGTACTGTAGTAGGAGACATTAGAGGAAGACAGAAGTCAGAAGCAGAACCAGTACCACAAAACGACGAACCAGAAACACAAGAAGAAGGCTGGAGAAGTATGTAGAAGGAGATGACAGGGGAAGACAATGGTCAACAAGATTTTTTAAAGACGAACAACGCAGAAAGAGAAAACAGAGGGAAGAGGAGAAAAGGAGTAGGAAGAAGAGAAAAACAAGAGCGTGAGAGAAGAACTAGACAAAAAATGAAAAGGCAAGAGGAAATGCAGAACGAATAATTGAAGGGAAAGAGAGCAATATAAAATGTTTTCTAAAAAAGGTAAATATACGAAACATAAGGTTCGTTTAAATAGACGATTTTCGGAAAGAAGTAAGGGAGAGCACTTCGAGAAAATTAGAGTTGTTTACCTCGACTTATTCGGTCAAATACTAAAGCAACAATGGCGTCGAAGAGTGAAGCGAAGCGAGTGAACGATTTGCAAACATTTTAAATAGAAAGAGGGGTTACAAACTGATCTAACTGGCAAAACGTTGAGAAATCGCAAAGAAATAAGAATTGAGATTAACCCAGATGGTTTGGTAGAGAACACGTGCGAGAAACACAAACCGAGAGTGTCTACTCAAACGCAGCATATTCGGAGGATGATTGTTGCCATCGGGGGGGGCAATTGCTATCATACAGTCTTGACATCTATAGGGTCACAATAAGGGGTACCATTATAAATCACATGTTAACGGACAGAAAGTTACCACTTTCAGACTGCTATCATGCATTTTTTGGGAAAGGGGTGACTCTACAGATGTCAAAAATAGGCCTATGCATGATAACAATCCCCCCCTCCCCCAATGGTAATCATCCCTATTTTGGGGATCTACCTGATGGTAGAGTAACTTCCCCTGTTTGACCGATTGAATAAGGCAAGATCACTCCCATACACCATATGATTACTTTCCTTAATTATTTATAAACAATTCATATTAACAAAATGGGTCTTTGAACTTAATAATTATGTAACAAAATGTAGCAATATATCAATTTATTTCCCTAAATAATGAGCGTATAAAGTTTATATAATGATAGACAACTTCAATTCAGCGCACATGACATTTGTTGTTTGTTGTTGTTTGCGTACCCTGACTCCAGGGATCATCCCAAAAGCAGAAGCACTTGAACACTATGGCACAAGTGCATCAGCTACGGATGAGAACATTACGTGTGTTACCGTTTTTTATTACCCCGCTACGTGAGCAGCCACACTCCGACTTCAGGGGAAGCACATAACATTTAACGTTCCTCCCATTGATTCTCTAAATCGGTCAATTTGAAAGCATAATTTTCAAACCTGAATACTGAGTCAGGGGCAAACATAATGCCATCACATGTGCACACACACAACAACAACTATAACAAACGTGACAACAACAACCACAACATCAGAACTCGAAGGCTACAAATCGCTCCACTTACTGACCATATAATTTCTTCAGGAACTTGGATTTCCCGCAGCACGTGACCACGCCTTGTGCCATGATGGCGATCCTGTCCCCCAGCAGGTCAGCCTCGTCCA
Organism: Phymorhynchus buccinoides; assembly: GCA_017654935.2. Taxonomy (NCBI): domain Eukaryota; kingdom Metazoa; phylum Mollusca; class Gastropoda; order Neogastropoda; family Raphitomidae; genus Phymorhynchus; species Phymorhynchus buccinoides. Next base: position 20,691 of record JAGGCT020001823.1, read on the forward strand.
TGAAGCGGGTGGTCAGCAGCATGGTCCGTCCTGCCTTGTGCCGCTGCAGCACCTCCCAAATTTCCCGTCTGGCTGATGGGTCCATGCCAGCTGTAGGCTCGTCAAGCACAATGACCTGATGAGGTACGGGCAGAGAACACAGCAGTCCACTTCAAGTCCTTTAACTAGCCAAGTTGGAGGCTTTCTTTATTACTTGTGACAGAAAGGGGGATTGACACTCAGAATTGAAAACATAATGATGTAAGGTAAATTGTCCGTTACACGCAAATTGCCAAAGTAGCAGAGGCTGTTGTAGGTCAGGATGCTCTCCACCATGGCCTGGTAGAACATCTTCAGGATGGCGGGTTTCACGTCGAAAGACCTCAACTTTCGAAGGAAGTAGAGGCACTGGAGCCCCTTCGTCAGAATGGCAGAGCTGTTTTTGGACCAGTCCAGCTTGGAGTCGAGGAAAGTGCCCAGGTAGTTGTACTCTTGGACGATCTCGACCTAGTTGCCGTTGATATGCAGGGGAAGAGGAGCTGTGATGTTCTTTCGGAAGTCAATGATGACTTCCTTTCTTTTGCCAACATTGACGAGCAGGTACTTCTGGCACCAGACAGCCATGTCAGCAACAGCAGATCTGTACGCTGTATCGTCCCCCTGGGTCACCATGCTGGCGATGGAGGTGTCGTTGGAGAAGTTGATCTGCATGACTCCGGGCTCTCCACTCCTGCAGTCAGCCGTGTACAGGGTAAACAGGGCAGGCAAAAGAACGCACCCCTGTTGAACACCCATTTTGGTGACCATCTGATCCAACCAGATGTCTGTGGGACCGGAGATGCGCACCCTCTGCCGTCTGTCAATGTGGAAGCTGAATACCAATTGGAGGATCAGCGGGTTGACCTCCATCCTCAGCAGCTTGGACATCATGAGGTGCGGCTGGATGGCATAAAACGCCGAGCTGAAGTGCAGGAACAGCAACCGAACGTATGACTTGGGTTGCTCTAGATGCTTGTATGTCTGATGGAGGAGGAGGTTGACTACGTCCTCATAGCAGCGGTTTCCCGAGTAGGCAAACTGATGAGGGTCTTGGTGCGCCTTTGTCTCTGCAAGAAGACGCTGCAGGACCATTCCCCACAGGCACTTGAAAGGCACTCACGTGAGCGTCATAGGCCTATAGTAATTTAACACTGCACGCGTTGTCTTGGGTTGGGTACGGGGACAACTGTGGCCATGGTCCAGAGGGGAGGCACCTGACCAGAGTCCAGGGACCACTGGAAGAGCTGCATGAAGACAGGCACCAGGGAGTCCCCACACCACTTGAGAATGGCGCCGGTGATGGAGTCGGGGCCAGGAGCGCTGCATGTGTTCAGCTCCTGACCTCAGATTTGTCCAAACGCATTGGCAAGCTGTCCTTCTCTGCTATTTCCCCCAACACCTTCGTCTGCTCAGCACGGAATTCCTGCTGATCAAACCGGGCGTAAAAGGTGTTGAGATGGTTTGCCGGGGTTTGGCTTTCCTGGGTAGTGATGTGTTTCTTGGATGGTCTGATGCCAGCCATGGTATGCACGCCCTGCCACAGCTGCCTGGAGTTGCCCAAGCTGAAGGAGTCCTCCACCTTCTCCCTGTAGTGATGCCGACTCTCAGTGATCTTGTTCTTCAGCTCCTGTTTGTGTTTGGTTCCCTCTTCGTCGCCTACGTACAATGCACACCATACCATACCGTACTATACTATACCATACCATACCATACCATACCATACCATACCATACCACACCATTCTCTTGATTCTGCAATAAGGGTGATGACCCGTTTTTGTGTGACGTGCACTGACCTTTGACCCAGCAATCAGGGCGATGGCCACGCACAGTTTTCTCTGCTCTCCCCCAGACAGTTTCCTAGAGGCTTTATTCCTCTGCTCTTCCAAACCGACCTCTGCGATCATTCGTTCCATCTCTGCTTTTGCTACAAGCCGTGTGCAACCCTTCAGCTGAAATACAGTGCACAAGCTATAGTATCATAATCGCAGTATTCATTCATTATTCGTCACTGTTCGTTTGCATACATTTAATGATATAAACGGGACTTTCCTGGCATTGCAGTACCTCCACGATCGACCCACTATCTGTTCATTAATAAATGCCCCATGTGTACCTGTTCCAGGTGGGAGGATGTTAAACACATTTTCTTTTCATGAAGAAAACAAGCATTATACATTTATACTAGAAAGTCTCGAGTCCAGGCAGCTAATTCTTAGTAGGAAGAAAGTTGTACGCCCACATGTCTCCAGCAAAGTCTTCAATTATAAATACTCTCTTCTGTCTACCCGGCCAATGAGAGACTTAGTGCGATTTTTCTCACACCAGAGGGCATGACGCTCGTGTGGGGCTAATCCTCTCTATATTATTAGTTGGGGATAAAGAAAGAGAGAGATACAGTGAGTGGTCCTACCATCACTCTCTCTCTCACTACGCCCAAGTAAGAAAATCGCGTGATAAGCCCCTAGTGCATTGACTGCCCTCTGGCGTGAAAAATATCGTCATAGGTTGACCATTGTTGGGGGGTGGGGACTTATCATCTGCTATGCCTAGCGCAGTGGAGCGTGTCAAGTGTTATTGAATGGTTTTCCTTTAAACACAGTTACTGAATCTACCTTCTTTGTATGGGAATCACAGAAAATGGATCGAATGTCTGTTGTGGTAGCTTACCCTAATGACGATGGGAACGCTGGTTGTTGTCGTTAGCGACAGTACGATTACAATAGTCATTATCAGTTTTACCATCCTCATCATCATAGTCATTGTCATCATTGTTGCGTCTGCCATCATCATCATCATCATCATCATCATCATCATCATCATCATCAACGTTGTTTGTTCTCGTTGTCGTCATGATGAGCTCCATCATCAATATCATCATCGTAGCAACATCATCGTCATCGTGTCGATGTTGTGTTGTGTTGGGTTAGGTTAGGTTGTGCTGCTTTGCGTTGCATTGTGCAGGGTTGGGTTGGGTTGGATTAGGCTGAATTGCATTGTGTTGGGTTGGTTTGGGTTGGATTAGGTTGAATTGCATTGTGTTGGGTTGGATTAGGTTGAATTGCATTGTGTTAGGTTGGGTTGAGCTGGGTTGGGTTTTTGTGTTTATCAATGTTGTTTTGTGTTGCGCTCTATAGTGTTGTGATGTGATGTGTGTCGTTATCTTGCTTCAAGTTAAATCCCATAACATTAGATTGAATGATTTGCAGTGTAACGCATTACACTGCACTGCAGTGTAGTGTTATGTATTGAACTGTACTGCACTGTACTCTAAATTGCCTACTGTTCTGCGCAGCTCTGCACTGAAATACACAGTACGCACTGCACCACACTGAAAACTGTTTGTACTGTATTGTAATCTAATCTGTTGTATCGTGTTTTAGATGCATGCATATGTTTGCATTTTCTTGTGCTGCATTGCAAATGTAACTGTTTCGCATCGCATTTATTTCATGAATCAATTTGTCTTGTAAGCTTACTTTATCACTGCTGTATCGCATATGATGTTGTACGAACCATAGCAAAGAAGGTCAGGTGTTTCTCCACAGACAACCCCCCAAAGAGAATGTCGTGGTCGTGCTGAGGACACAGGCCCAGGGTTCGTCTGATCGTCTGCAAGTCGGTGCGAATGTTTTGATCGTTGATGAAAGCTGTCCCGGAAGTGGGTGGAACAAAACCTGCAGACACAGAACTTAGCTAGTCAACAATGAATACAGACACCATTACTACGCCCATAATAATTTATGTGAAAAAAGGTTTTTTTTCCAATAAACCTATATGAGGTATGTCGAATAAAAAGAAATTTCAACATCTTAGAATTTCCAGGTACCACAAAGTATACATATCTTACATTCCATACGCTTTTACTATAGCCAGGAAAACAGAACTGGCTGTAAATGAGACAAGAAGGCCTAGGGAAAGAGCATGGACGAGCTACAGCAGAAAGATTCGCCTGGGCAGCTGATGTTAATTGAAGAGTGCTGTTCTGCTTGCGTAGTGAGTTGGAAATTGAGAAATGTGGAGGTCCTTGTAGATAGATAAAGGGACTTGACATGGTGCATCATGATTCACGCATATACTGTATTGGGCAGCTGATGTTAATTGAAGAGTGCTGTTCTGCTTGCGTAGTGAGTTGGAAATTGAGAAATGTGGAGGTCCTTGTAGATAGATAAAGGGACTTGACATGGTGCATCATGATTCACGCATATACTGTATTGGGCAGCTGATGTTAATTGAAGAGTGCTGTTCTGCTTGTGTAGTGAGTTGGAAATTGAGAAATGTGGAGGTCCTTGT
>JAGGCT020001824.1:0-130000 GCA_017654935.2 Phymorhynchus buccinoides
AGAACTGTCACGTAGAGTCAACCTGGCAAAAAAAGTTCTGGATGCATAAACCTCCTCACTGTTTTAAAGCCCCCAAAAAACTGCATCCCACTGTAACTCACACTAACTGTAATTCCTCTTCAACTGATGATATCATCAAGCCTGCATCAGTGTATATGATACGTTAAGCCTTTAGGGGTTAACAACATGGCCCAAGAGACTAGAAACCACTCTGAAAAGTGAAGATGTCTGACAATGCAGAGCTCTCCGTCTGGTTGAATCACAGATCAAGGGTATAAACTGACAGTGTCAGTGTCTACCAAAATTTGGCCTGGATTGGGGCTTCAACTTTATTCATTGTAGCTTCAACTTTATTTATTGTGGCTTCAACTTTATTTCAGGCCACTGTCATTACTCTGAAGGAATAATAAATTTGCATACATATAAAGAAACGCCTCTCAACAATTTGCAGACAACCTTTTTACCCTTCTCTATCAAACAAGTCTAGACAGGTGTGAAAACCCCAGTCCGCGTGATCAAAACAAACCAAAAGTGGTTTTGCAATCACCATTCAGAAAGACTCTCAATGCCCATTTTAGGAAAACGATGAATACAAAATACCCAGTACTGGGATACACATTAAGTGTCAATAATAGCAATATAATAAATCAATAGGTCTATTTTCTTCTTCTCCTATTTCTTCTTCTTCTTTCCCCCCTAGCTTCTACTGTATGCCTTTAGCTGTTCTTACAACAGAAATCCAGCTTACCCTCCGACATGTATGCATGCCAGTCTATTGTGCCCTGCTGTGACTTCTAGACAGCAGAGGACGCAGCTGCTATTCGATTCTGAAAGGCTGGCCTGAATATTGTTTATACAAGAGATGCCTTGGCCCACTCTATCAGCTAAGAGGTCTTTAGGACATCTGGTATTGGGGAAAGTCCCCAAATGGCCAGCTTATACCCTTGGCTGCAACACTGAAGAGCAGGTGCAAATGACTCCCGATGTGATTACCTCGGCACTGTGCAAGGCCAACATCGTCTATAAGAGGCAACACCTAATTGGACGCTAATCTCACCTTTTCTCTGCAAGGCCAAAGCGCCCCATTTCCAGTTCATCTTAATTCATGCCTATTTTTAGCATCTACCACCGGCATAACCAACTCCAAAGATGTATCTTTTCTTTTGTTGTGGTTCAGTACTTGTAACTAATGTAAGGTCTTTTCCTAACTCTAGCCCCAATTATTGAGAAAAAGAACTTAGAGAACTACTTAAGAAAGGAAAGAGCTTGAGACAAATGCTTGGTCTTAGCTATAAATTGTTCTCTGGGGGAAACTGAAAGCAGTCAAAATGTGAGAAATCTGTGAGAAAAGCAAGAGAGGTGGCAGAGTGGTTAAGACGTTCGCCTGCCAAATTCAATGTGTGACCCAGGTTCGAATCCTGGCCTTGCCCTTTCTTTCTAGTTCGACAGGAAAATCGAACTGAACGTCGAGTCCTTCAGATGGGGACTTAAAGTTAGTCTGACCCATGTGCTTTACGCACGTAAAAATCCCACGGCAGTTAAAAGTTGGTAAGAGCAGGGAGAAATCCTGCTGCCAGGAATGACCAAATTGATAGCTAGTTTTCCCAAGTCTGACCCTTCGCCCTCCTCACCCTGCCCCCCCCCCAAAAAAATTAAAACAATGGGTAGGCGCTGCACTTGCGGCAACACGCTCTCATGGGGAGTACAGCCTGAATTCCACAGATAAGTCTCTGTGACTAGAATATACCAAATACCAAATAAAAGTGTTCAGAGCAAAACCAGCACAGTACCCCATAGGATCGGTCCAGCTGTGACCCTCTGGCCTTCTCCTCCCTGAGATCATCCACGGTCTGGTCCAGCTCACCCCGCATCTGAAATACCCCAGGACAAATATTAATGGATCTATTTATTCGGGAAATTGGCAGTCTTGTACTTCAGTCACCCCCATAAGTTTACGACCCTCAATCTCAAAGTCTGCTTCTTTCAGTTTTATGAAAATAATTCTAAGCTGATCCTAATAGGGTATACCCTATCCCTTTCCCCAAAATGGCGAAATGTTGCTTCTCATAGAAATTTTCAATGCGGAAAATTGAGGGAAGGTGACTAAAGTACAAGACAGCCAGGAAATGTTTATAGTGCAGAATCACAAAGCTCTATGCGCATATTAACAGCAAATATCAACAATCTGTGATGGACAGTCAGTCAGTCAATAACTAAGCCATGCCAAGAGAACTACCGGTACTAAGGTTGAGTCAAACTATGACTTCCAGATAGCAGGAGGCAAATGCTATTCTGGAAGGCTGGGGTTGATTTTTTTGTTTGTTTGTAAAGAAGTCTTGCAAGAATTGATTTACCAGCAACTTGTTTCCCATGCATTTGGGGGCACAACGCCTGAATGGAAAAATTAATATTTGCACACTAACATTGTGTAGGTTTGCATGCAATCATCTTATTAAGAGAGAGAGAGAGAGAGAGAGAGAGAGAGAGAGAGAGAGAGAGAGAGAGAGAGAGAGAGAGAGAGAGAGAGAGATAGAGAGAGAGAGAGAGAGAGAGACAGACAGAGACAGAGAGACAGAGACAGAGAGAGTGTGTGCAAAATTGTGCATGCATGCACACACACAATTCTCTCTCTCTCTCTCTCTCTCTCTCTCTCTCTCTCTCTCTCTCTCACACACACACACACACACACACACACACACACACACATCCTGCTCTCACTCACCCCCACCCCTACACTACCCCACCCTGGACAAAACACACACACACAGACACACAATACTTTTTGACAGGTACCACAAAGTGGAAATTAAGAAAGACGCAATTCACTACGCCCGATTCAATGCCTTGAACAGGGACAGAAAGACGTTTATCATGAGCATGAATCAAGGAATAATGCAGACAGGCACCTCTGGCATGGTGCCAGAAAGGCTAGGTTGACAGCATTAACTGGTCTTTATTTGTTAGGCCCATGTTGCACGCATTTTGCCTTCACAAACAGTGCAAGCTTTAAGATTGGGTACCTTCACCAAGGAGGTCATGTTTTTGTCTTTGCTACTCCCGGTGAGGATACCCGGGGGTCTTAAATAGTTTTCCCACCTTCTGGAAGTTCTGTGCTTGTAACTTCCTCTAATCTGTCCCTCTCTTTGACTCTGCCTTCTCCCTTTGCTTTCTGTCATCTACTATCTTTCTGACATATTGGCCAATTCTCCTGCTTTAAAAAACAAATTCTTCTCTTTTGAGCTCCTTCGAAACGGGAATGTGTCGGCTGAATGCAGCGGGGAGACCAGTGAAAACTGAAAATCAGACACATACGTACCTTACCCCTCATGGCCATGTTACCTGGGAACACAGAAGAAGTCTTTGCTGATTTGCAAGTTTGTTCTTACACGCACACACAACTCTCTCTCTCTCTCCCTCTCTCACACACACATGCTCACACACACACACACACACACACACACACACACACACACACACACACACACACACACACACACACACACACACACACACACACACACACACACACACACACACACACACACAATGTACTCACTCTGTCATTTGAAGACCGTTGATTTCGACTGACATCTCGATAGCTGTCCAGCATGTGATCTAATGTTTTCAAATTTCTTGTTGTACCCTGCAAATCAGAACTTACGATGAGTACTTTTTTAATCAGAAAATTATTGAAATGTCAGTGGAAAGCATGAAAAAAAAATCTACAACAATTCTGAAGTTTACAACTTTCTATATAGACAGGCATGTTGTTTGGCCTCAACCATGTGTATTCAAGACAAGTCCATAATAACATTATTGATGGAGACTGCCCAAAACAAGAAACACCAAAAGAGTTCTTAACAGATGAAAATAAATGAAGCCGGCAGAGTGAATCCTAGGATTCTTTCAAACAAAGCAAGTATGCATTAACTTTTCAGTCTAGTTTCCAAATATGACTGCCAGATAGCAGACGGGGCAGCTGCTATTCTGAATGGCTGGGCTAGAATAGCGGAGATGTAATTAAATTAAAAAAACATTCATCCACAAATGTCTAAACCAGCAAACCAGTTGAAATGTCTGATTTATTTTTAAATTAGCATGTGTGGGATCTTCTCTCCTTCCTTATTAATTTTTAGTCAGGAGGGCTTATCCGACTGAATGATTTTATTTTCCGTTTTTTAAAATTTATTGATTAGAATAATGAAAGTGAAAAAGTAAATAATGTCTACATGGGCAATTGTGTATGACTATGAGCGAACAAATGATTATGTAATTCAGACTTACTTAAATAAAGATTCAAATAGAACGGCGGTGGTGAAGAGAGACAAAAACTGGGGAGGGAGATGGGCATGGTGGTTGTGAAAAGGGAGCGACAGGGAAAAAAAACAACCAACCCAAGCAAACAAACAAATAAATAAACAAATAAAATAAAGGTAAGGGAAGGCTTTTCTCACTAGAGTATAACATTTCTACACATTTTTCTACTTACACATCAACAACTGTTTAGCGAGTCTACAGATTTAAAAAAAAATTGTTCTGTTTGCATTTTCTTTTTCTTCAAACATTATTTTAAAACTATCTGTCCTATAAAAAAAAAAACATGAGAAGAGTGATTAAAAGAAAGGAAATAAAATCAACCTATAACTAAGGTATTTAAAACACTTATCAGACATACATCACAACTCTATAAACATGTGAGTGCTCGTGCAAACACACACACACACACACTCTCTCTCTCTCTCTCTCTCTCTCTCTCTCTCTCTCTCTCTCTCTCCTCTCTCTCCTCTGTTTCATCTATCTATCGACTTCTACTAAACACTCATGAAAACCTGATCTCTCTCCCCCCCCCCCCACCCTCCCCAGTGTATACCCTGAAACCCCCCACCCAGAACGAATTTCTGTACACAATGCGGCACAGCGGGGATCACTGACAGCCCATTAGCATAACCATGGTGCCCCACAATGGAAAGCTATTCCCTTGAATGAAATCACACCCTCCCTTTCAATCTTGTGCCCTTTCGATTTTTCCCCTTAGGCTTGTCCACCTAAAAAATTATACACAAACACACCACAAACGTACAGAAACATGATATACACACACACACACACACACACACACACACACAGCCATTCCTGTGTATACATATGCTGTATTTTTTTTTTTTTAATCTGTCGTTCTTATGCATGTTATTTTACCTTTTTTTTTTTTTGTTTTTTGGTGCATGCTGTCTAAAATCACGATCTATGTGAAAAGATATTAAATTAAAGATTCATTCAAATGCTGTATGCATACACACACACACACACACACACATGCATGCATGAACACACACACACAAACTTCACAAACATGACAGAACTATACCACCCCGGCAATCACCAAACAATAAGGAAATAAACACACCACAAAACCAGTTTGGTCCTCCATTTTTCATAGTTATAAACTGCCTCCAGGTCTATTCACAGAGAGAGGGAGCAATCATACGCGTGCTTAGGCTTCTTGTTTGTGCCCTTTGCAGAGCTCTTGACAGCTCTTTCATTCTCTATACATTTGATCTGCCATTAACTTTTAACTAGGCATGCCTCAGTCACCCTTTGGCTGAATGGGACTTCTTTGCACACTGGATTAGAGTTGCTTTTCAGTGATATACAAAGCAAACTCTGGTGCCTGATAACCGACAAGTGTGATCTGGAACATAGGCTTTGATAATCATAATCCATGATTAGACTAGAGTACTTTACTACTTACTTACAGTAAGGGAACGGATTTATACCTTACTTACATCAGTAACAATTAAACAACGGAAAGGACTCTTCAGACAAAAGAAAAGTGCTTTCTGTTTCACTTTTCTCACACACACACACACACACGCACGCACGCACGCACTCATGCGTGCACGCACGCACTCATGCACACACGCGTGCACACACGCAACACACACTCACACACACACAGACCAACAGCCAACACATTTGCTTGACTGAGGGTCAACAAAAAATAGAAAGTTAGAAGCTAGCTTTCAGTTTCATGATAGAGATCTGACTCTGGAAAATGTCTGTCTCAGAATAGCATAGCACTATAAACATTCCAAGGATTAGGGGTGTCTTCTGCAAGAAGAAAAGCAGTAATAACGGTCAAATGAATATTGCATACCACAACCAGTATTTGTTTCTAAAATTAATGTCTTTACAATTATTAATTCAAACACAAACACACACATACACAAGTTTTGTTTAGCTTATTCCTTTATCATCAATAAAGATCATTTTGACTTGACTTGACTTGACACACCCACACATGCATGCATGCACGTACACACGCATGCACACACACACACACAGACAGACAGACAGACAGAGAGAGAGAGAGACAAAAAAAACATTGAACTAAATCAGTAACTGTTTTTAAGCGACTTCAGAGTTCTGGGCTTGTTTTTCTGTAATTAATTTTTAAAATTTATTTTGAACAGAATTGCAGCAACTTAAGTACAACAAAGTACAAGTATACATATGTAATATGTGGGTACACTTTTCTCCAAAATTATGAGCATTCAAACTGTTTACTATGACGCAAAACTGTATTCACTATTTAATATCACATATATAATTTCTAAACATCTGTTCAATTAATTGAAAACATCTATCACTTTGAGTGATACAGAAACAACCAACAGGTTCGATAGCTTCACCTAGATAATGAAACCCCTCAATTGATAACATCTGCGGTTGACCCATTTTACGTTTTTTTGCCTGAGCCACAAAGAATTTATCAGCAAAACAAATTGAGACAAACCCTTCCCCACTTGACAAGCTGAAACAACAACGAACTGTTCAATTTCATTCAAATTGTTTAGAAGTAGAAGGCAGTCAGAATTTTTAAAGCATAAAATAGAATGTGGTGGTGGTAGGAGGGAGGGGGCCACCATTTCCCCCTTCCGGTTACACACACAAACACACACAATTTATTCCCTTCATCTTGTTATAAAAAAGTGAAACGAGAAAGCTTAATGTTCACTATTTAAGGGTGTTGTTAAATTTCAAGATCACAGGACAGAAGAAAGAAAACGGGTTGTTTCACCAAAGGTATTATTAGGTATTTTATAGTCACAGAGGCGTCTCTGTTAAAATTGGGTTGCTCCCACCTGGAGAGCGTGTCGCAGCCAGAGGCGCGCCACCCAATTTGTTTTTGCATGCAATTTTTGTGTGACTGTGGGTGGGTGGGGGTGGGGGAATTGTGACCAAATGACAACTTTTTCGTTGCTACTGGGATTAACGTGCGCGGAGTGCATGGGCACAGGGGACCTCGGTTTACCGTCTCATCCGATAGACTCCATGTTCAGACCATAAGGCCTAGTGCAGAGTGAGAGGAAAAATCCCCTACACCAGTCTACAAGTACAAGGAATAAAACTAGTCTATACACTATACAGACAATATTTCATGATAATTTCTTCCAAACTTTATTCCAGCCACACTTACAATGAAAGACCTGTAAACATCAACACTGCCAGAAACACTCAAACTAAAAAGTCAGCAGTGGGTTCTTTGTTTAACGCATTTCTCAGGTGATTGAACCTAGGGAACCAATCTTGTTGAAGACAGACTCGTTCCATGAGTTCCAGGCAGTACAAATAGTGCTATCGTAACAGAAAGAGGAGGAAAGGGGATTACAGGAAATTATTGAACTGGAAACTTTCTACAGGCCGGGTGAGAAGTCAGAACATAATGACTGATCCAGGACCTACAGTACAAGGAGAGAGGGTAATCAAGAAGCCTTATATAATGGCTCGAGACAAAGTGAAAACTATGAAATATATCTCAATAAATATGCTTTGTGTCTCGTGGTGTATGATGTCATCGAAGATGTCATAACTTTTGATGTCATAGTCCTGGGATGATGTTTTTGGGGTTTAGATAAGCCAGGAAAAATATAGACCATATTTTGTTTTAGACTTTATAATAAGAAAATCGATAATTGTTCAGTTTTCCTGTGGCAGTGAAGGGGTTAACCAACAGTATCTGGATTTCGGCCAATGCTTTTTTGACACACAGACATTGCAAGCCTGTTGACAAAACAATTTGAAAGTTGTTGGCTGTAATTTCAACTTAATTCAAGACCCATATTTCTGATCAGCATCACCCAAGAAGTGTAGTAAGGCACACTTAGAAAGTGAAAACTGTCATCAAGGAACCATGGGGATATTTTGGTATTGGCATTTTTTAGTCAAGGAGACTTGCGACTAGGGAAACCTAACTATCAATTTGGTTCATACCAGGCAGTACGACTTTCAGACTCAGACTTTCTCTAAGTCCCTATCCGAAGGACTTGACGTTCAGTTCGATTTCCCCGATGAACTCGAAAGAGGGTGCAAGGCCAAGATTTGAACCCGGGTCACTCATGCATTGAATTGGCAGGCGAATGTCTTAAGTTAACCACCTGACAATAAAACTTCATCCACTACTGAACTTCACCGAAGTGACTGTGCACAGCAGTGCAGCATCTCCTCAGGTGGTTGCTTCTTGACAACCTACCACAGATTTGCTCCCCTGGTTTTGGATTCTGTAACCTGACAAACCGGGGTGTGGGTGTGGGTTGGGAGTCGAGATGAGCGGTGTGGGAGCAACGCAACTGTAACTGTACAACCCAAAAGATGGGACAGCAAAAAAGAAAAGAAAAAAACAAACAAAAACATGTTCCTCCACTGTTTTGTACCAGATAACAACAATTAAGGTCGTTTTAAATTAATCGATTTCCAAAATAACTTTAGTCTTAGATACGTGTTTTACGTATTAGCGTAAAAGCTTTTTTTTTAATCTATTGTGTATATTATCAGATGAAACGCTGCACGCATGTGTGTGTGTGTGTGTGTGTGTGTGTGTGTCATTTTCACTTAAGATTAATCTCTCTTTATCTCTCTCCCTCTCTGTCCTCTCTCTCTCTCTCTCTCTCTTATGCGTGACGGGGGCGGGGAGGGAGTGGGGATGCTGCAGTCTGTGTGCACTTGGGTTCAGTTGCATGAATGTTCTATCTTAATATTTGAGTTGTGATCCTATTTTTTCATTGTTTATGTTTTACGTGCCACCACAGATGTATCCATGTTTTTTGGACAATAAATTGTGTGACTTGTGACAACACAAAATTGAACAACAAAACCAATCCACTCACTCTTAGATTGGAGGTGAGGTGAAACACCTTGTCATCGCCATGTCCAGGTGGGTAGTACCCATCGCTTTCTGTGCTGGAAGATGTGTAGCGGCCTCCACTCGCCATAGTAGCAACTTTGTTTCCGTCCCAAATCACCTTTCACTCACAACAGTGGTACATTTAAAAGTCACATCAGTGTCTTCATGTAGGCTCCACGAGCAGAAAAAAAGGCTGGAGGCCTCACTCACACAACATGCAGCTTAACGAAAATTTGGAAACTGTACAGCTTCCAAACAATGCAGTAAGGCCTCTCTGCAGGTCACATCATGATCCTTATTCAATGGTGCAGACCTCAAAATCTGTGTAGGACAAGGAAATCATCGTAACCATCATTGATGTCTTTATATTACACCTAATCTTATCGGGTTATCCACTTTGAGGAAATAATTAAACATCATTCATGAAGAGGTTTTATTGAAACAAGTTTACTCAGAAATACAAATGTTTCTTTAAAAAAAAAAAAAAGATCTACTGGGCTCCCAATTGTCCCGCAAAACAAGGGGTCCCAGGGACTCCTTCACTTACAGCATAGAGGGTCCTACAGGAGGGATAGAGGGTACCAATGACACTGCGGATGCTCAAAAGATATATTCTAGTGCATCCCTGGGACCCCCTGCATTGTTTTTAGAGGGGCCTTTAGGATTATAGTACTTCATAGACCCCCAAATGGGGGTCCCTGGGAGCCCTGATCTAGAGAAGCTGAAGCAAATGAATCACACCACAGTAACTAAGACATAAATGTCTCTTATACAGGGGGGGTAGGGGTAGGGATAGGGTTAGGGTTATTATTCCCAAAAGATAATTAGCTGAAAAGGTTCATAAAATACAGCTTTATGTTTGGCAAGAAAGGCAAAAACGGAAAAATGGAATTAACCGAGAAATGTGGGGGGGGTGGCACATCTTGACCTTTACAAACTATTTTATTAAAAGGGCCACGAGGCCTATACATAGCCCTATATCTACCTACCTACACACCGAAAAAGCAATTGTTGAACTAATCTAATCAAGAAGTAATCTAACACAAGAAGTAACTTATTTAATACCCTTCACAAGTGTGTGTGTGTGTGTGAGCGTGTTCATGTGAGTGTGTGCATGTGTATGTGTGCATCAAGTGGGCCTGACCAGTGTGTGTGTGTGCATGCAGGCTTGTGTGTGTGTGTGTGTGTGTGTGTGTGTGTGTGTGTGTGTGTGTGTGCTATCTTCTTGTTTGTCTTTGTTCAAATGTGTTATGAATGTTTAACGTGTGTGCGCTTTAATTACCTGACCTGACCTTAATTTGATTTAGTGCCGTATAAATACTGTATGTTGGTGTGTGTGTGCATGCACACAATATATCCATTTTCAAACCTATAACTCTTACTAGTCTTAGGGTCTACCATGCAAGTCAAAAACACAAACAAAAAAATTACCGTTAAACTTAAAACAAAAGATCTGCACAACACACTATTCTGATATCTGGTTAGATTATGCAAGAATAGTAGGAAGTATATTATTATTGTTACTACTTGGTGTGACAGAGATCATTGATTCAGTACAGCTGGACTTAGTTTATAGAGTTTAATTTCACAGCTTTATTAACTTTAGTCATAAGCTTAGACTGTTATTACTATCATCGTTTGCATACATTCACTACACTAGACTACAGTTACATTATAACAAATGTCACAATAATGGCAGAATAACTATCAAATGTGGGCACTATACACATTTACAAAAAAAAAAACCCAAATAAAATGGTAGTATCACACATTTCACAAAGTTAAAGCGAGATGTTTACAATCAATCCTTCAGAAATCATGAACAGACACCATGGCTGTCGTGAATGCGTGCTTGGATTCCAGCATTAATCCCAATCATTGATTGGCTGAAATCCATACTGCCAGCCTGAACACGTTTATGAGATCGATTTAGTTCATCTACGGCGAAATACGCATTATTGATTAGAATGTGGCTTCTTTGATTTATTTCTATTTCATTAACTTTTAAACTTTATACGAATCTTACGTCGTCGCTTATTTTAAAAACATTTATTGCGAGGTTTTACTTTTGTTGGCTTTCAAAGCCTCCAATGCAGATCAGACAAGTAACGTTACTTTCGGTTTCATCTTACAGACTGATCAACTTTCTTTTCTATATTAACCAAAAAAGCACTAGCCCTATGGAGTAGCCATCAACTTGTTAGCAGTTTTTAAAAACAATTCTTGTCGCGACTCTAATAGAAATTGAAGACTGTGTAAACGTCTGTTTTCTAATGGGGTCATATCATAGTTGCAGACAGGTTCTTGTTTCAACTTGTTTCTTGAAATGAGCGCCATACTTGTCCACTGCATTTCTGTTTTTGTTTACTCTTGATTGGATGCTTTTTTTGATAGCCTTTAAAAAATCCGTCTAAAGCGAACAGTAGCGTATCAAGTTGTTGAAACAAAGTCAGAATTACTCTGCTACAATGATATAACATGAAATAAAATAAAAATGGAAAAAGGTTGATCTACAGTTCAGAAAATATAGTACATTTTATAACGGCTTTATTTCATTCTAACGGCGTAGTCCTCGGTAGTATAGTGGTTAGTATCCCCGCCTGTCACGCGGGAGACCGGGGTTCAATTCCCCGCCGGGGAGACTTTTTTTTTAATAGTCACTTTTTTTTATAATTCATCAAGTCAAAATGTTTTCCATTATTTACCCTTGCTTTCCAAAGTCTTCAGCAGTACAATCGTTTTTTATTTAATTCATCAAGTCAAAATGTTTTCCATTATTTACCCTTGCTTTCCAAAGTCTTCAGCAGTACAATCGTTTTTTATTTGTAAAAAAATGAAACTCAATGAAGGTCATACATTGTCTTCGGGGGTCTAAACCCCCCCCCCCCCCCTCCAATGTCATGAAATTTTGTGGAGGGTTAATATATCACCCAAAATATTCTAGTAGTACCTCCCTATTTTAAAACAGCATTAGAAGTAGAATTGGTTATATTCAGTTCATTTTTATTCACTCACAAGATATATTTCTAAACTGAGTTGGTCTTTTTTTTAAACTGACCTCTGGGGCTACCAAAAAGCCTGAAAAATCTCATGCCTGAAAGTCCCTCTAAGATGTGACCAAACATTTATTACGATTTCCCCCCTTCATATTCGGAATACCGAGCATCCACCTTCCTATTGGGGGGCAAGTCCACTGAAGTACATTTTAAGCTTAATTTGGAGTCATTTTGATACAGGCTTTTATTCATTTTGATTAATCCTTTCTGAGAAACAAATTTCAATCTATCATAGTGCAATATTCCATGAGGTCTGGGGTTTGTTTCTCTTTTAAACTCACGCTGAGGTCTTTCTTCTTCTTCCAATTACTGGACAGGGCCCTATAGCGGGCGTTTGAAGTCCAACTAACTGCATGGTCACATTAGGCAGGCGGCATTAAAAACAGGACTTTAAAACAGTGCAGTACTGCACTAAAAGTCTTGCGTTAAAACTACCCACATTTCTGCATGGATTTTTAGCAGAAAGAGGCCTGGTGGCTGGTGATGAAAATTCTGGACAGATGGTGTCTGTCATGGCTGTAGGGAGTGAGTTCCATTCTCTTAGCGTGCGAGGAAAGAAAGAATAGTAGAGGACCGGGTGTAAATGTTTTTGCACATCCATGTATGCTAAATCTCCAATGGACATATTATTAATTGCAATTGCTCCTGCACGAAGAAAAGATAGTCTATATAAATATGATTGAAAATGCAAATGAGTATGTGCCTACTGAAGTCAAAACAGCTCAGCCTTCTGCCAGTCATTAGGAATTTCCGTGCTGTGCTGTGTGCCTGTCAAACTATTCAGTGCAGTGCATTACAACTTACAAATAGACAGTTCAGTGCAGTGTTGAATAAGACAATTCAGTGTGGTACTGTACGTTGATATTTGGATAATTCAGTGTCGTACAGCTGCACACAAGCAATGACAGTTGAATGTGATGTTATATGCCGATCATTAGATAATTCAATTTTGTATGCTAATCATTGTATTCCATTCAGAGCAATGCAGTATGCCAATCATATAAAATTCAGTACCTTGTATACTAATCATTGTATTCTATTCAGAGCAATGCAGTATGCCAATCATATACAAGTCAGTACCTTGATTCAATGGCTTTTATCATTTGGTTGAAGTTGTGGCCAACAGTAAAGTGGAGCTGTACAATAAATGAGTTTCTTCAGTAATGGAAAGTCATGGTAGTTTAGTCTTTTGCGAAAGACTGCAACTCAAACTTACAAGGAGGAAATTACTCTGCCTCTTAGTGCTGCCGCCGAAGGGATTAGTTGGCCTTTGGGGACCTTCCCCAATACCAGCTGTCCAAAAGTCCTTTCGACCGCGAATGAGGAAGTACCCTGGGTAAAGTATCTCCACTATAAACAAATTTTATCCCAGCCTTCAAGAATAGCAAAGGAGTTGCCTCCTTTGCTATGAATAGTCGAAAACGAAAGACTGGCATGCATACAAACACTTCAATGCAGTGCTATGCATGTATGTCGCTCATTAGATAGATCTGACCAATGTTATATGGCTGGGGACCAGTTGTTACCATTTTCCATTTTCAAGCAACAACATATTAGAGGGGCCTAGAAGCCATCTTGGGATAAATATGGCGTCGCATCCAACTAGTAAGTTCATTACTTAGATTCATCCCATAGCTGATCCCAAGACGGATGATCCCTATGACGACAGCTGATATCCAGCAATACTAAAAATTAATTGGATAAATTTTGACAGAGTTCAACAGAGTAGTATCCCATTTACTCAAATTCTCCTTGGCTTAAGGCTGTGTCAGACCAATTGACATAGGCTAGAACACCAAGGCTACATCAAAATGTTGTTATGCTCTGCATAGTTATGCAGGGATTGTCTTTAGCCATGACAAGCTCCTACTGCATAACATCGTCAGTCTCCCAAACCCTCCGAAATCGGAGTGTGGCTGCGCACATGGTAGGGTAATCAAAAACAGTCACTCTCAGTTGAGATGATCCCTGGAGTCTTTTAGCCAGGGTACGACAGCAACATTTACTCAAATGGTAAACAAAGAATAGAAGCAGAACACACAGCAAGAAAAACGCAGTATGAACGATTCCATCAATTTTCTGTTTATTTAACACAGGCACATTAACAAATTCAAACTTCTTTCTCAGATTCTTTATCTCTCTTTCTCACAAACACACACTAACATGTTCTCTAATATCACTATCAATCTCTCTCTCTCTCTGTGCATTCATCATTTGTTTTTTTAATGTGATGTGGTCTTAACATTTTCCCCGACTAATCGGTTGCAGGTAGCCGGTAGCGATTTTGTGACTTGCCGCCTACTCAGTTGCCAGTAGCCGATGGCCTAGCGCCGGTCTGTTCCCGCATCGGTTACATTTAACCGGTGGAACTTTATAAAAAAAAATCTTGGTTTCTCTATTGCAGTATGAAGGAAGTAGCCTGTTTTAGTGGCGGGAAGAGTTTCAGATGAGATAAGCAGCTATTTTTCTTGAGTTAGAAATGACCTTCAGCCTGTTATTTAAGAATGAAACAAAGATTTTGCCCGCGAAAGTGGCAGTGTCTGGAATCTTACCATTGCTCGCACACACTACTGTACACAGCGAGCCATAGACGCATTCCGTTAGGCCTATACACATGTGATGTAGCAGAGTGGGACATGCTTGCGTTCTCTCTCTCTCTCTCTCACACACACACACACATTCCGCTACAGCCTACACAAAGTTTTACTAGGCCTAATGAAGTAGAGTGGGACGATGCCCTCTCTGTCTCTCAGTCTCTCTCACACACACTCACACACACTCACTCACACACACACACATACGCACACCTGCTAGTAGTGCAACAAAACTATTTTCCTGTGTCTTTCGGTTATGTTATTTCAAGTACAACTGTGGTGTGATAGTTCTCATATTTTTGAAAATGATACCAGAGTAAAGTTCAAGTTGTGCTCTTTCCATTGATATATAGCAATATGCGCTTACTAATGCAGTAAGTGTCGTAAAAAAAATTACAAAAATGCCAAAATCGGGCCGTCGCCAACGGTTGTAAAGCTTGGTGAAGCAGCCGGCTGATGGTACATCCGTTGCTCAGCAGGGGCTGTCGGGAAATAATTAAGCAGCCGTGAAGCGAAAGCTGGTTAATGTTTTCAGAGCATTCTGTTCCCATCTGGCTGGCTATGTTACCACGATAACGTTTGAACGGAGGGACCTAGGACGCTCAAATGTTGCATGCGCATAGGTAGTCAGGACAGCAAAACAATGCTATGGAATTCTGTACTGATTCAGTTCTGCAGAGTTTTATTCTGGTCAGGATTGCAACCTCAACAATGCCCATACTGTTAAATCCCAGGTTCAATCAGGCCCAAGAGAAACACACATCTGCAGTGTCGTCTACAAAATTCAAACACTTCTTTTAACTTTGAATAGGAGCTAGTTAATGCAGAAACAAATCTCGCGTTTCATTTCTGGGCGGAACTGAACCATAGACCATCCAGTTAACACTGCAATAACTAGTGCACCATGTTAACTAATCATTAAAATAAACCGAACAAAAATTATACTGATTGCCTTTCAGCAGTTTGAAAAGTGCTTCAGTTAATTTCTCCCACAAACACATTTTTCAATCAACACATAACACAAAATCAATAAATACAAATGATACTTTATCTTTCAAGCAGTTTTGTTGTTGTTGATTGTTTTTGTTGTTTTAAGATTACAAGATTGTTGGGTCAAATATATACGAACAGAAATACTGTCCACTTATACATAAAAATTAAAAAACACTTATACACACATGCACGTGCAAAAACACATACACACATTGTTCAGACTTTCACGTGAAAAGTTTTTAGCAACTGAGGTAGTGAAAACTAACCATATCAAACTACTTACAGAACAATGATGATACAAAAGGAAATATCACAGTGAAATTGGGGTGAGGGTTGTTTGTCTCTTGATTCCAAAACTGGACAAGGACCACATATTCTGCAGACAGTCTTTGATTATAAATAGCCATATAAAATCTTGACATCAATCATCATCAAATTTCATGGACCATAATCATGATCACCTCATGAACCCTAAACATGTGCTGAGCTCCGTGATTTCATGATTAAACACCGACAAGATAGACATACTACCGTATTTTTCTGACTATAAGGCGATACTTTTTCCCCCAGAATCAGACCCCTGCGCCTTATAATGTGACTAATAAAATAGTAAGAAGATATAGTAACAAAATCTGATAATCGGGTAAAATTTGGGGGGTGCGCCTTATACAAAGGTGCGCCTTATAGTCAGAAAAATATGGTACATAATATATTGCAATGGCACGAACTTTGGTCTCAGACCAGCTCTAAGCGCTTTACGATCACTTCGTCACACAAGAAACAAGTGTCTTTAAAGAACAAGGGCTTTGAAACATACATCACCCACATTTGAGACAACCCTCTCCAATACGATTAATCTCCAAGAAAGGACATAAAAGATCACTTAAGAAATGCCATCACATTGCGACTCCTCATTTTCACTCACTTGGATCACCACATTTTTTAATGGCATTGGTTAAATTACTTACTTAAAATAAAAGAAACCATGCTTGAACTTCCTCCATCTGTAAATCATCTCCAATTACTAAGGATAAATCATGGGTCCCCTCAAAAAAAGAGATAGAAGGTGATAACTGTTGGCATTTCACGGTGATGGTATGCGTGTCAGGGCTCCTAATCGTCCCGCAAAACAAGGGGCCACAGGGACTCCTTGACTTACAGCATCCTAGAAGCAGGAAAGAGGGTCCCAGTGGCATTGTGAATGCTAAAAAGAATTTTTCTAGTGCATCCCTGGGACCCCCGGCGTGTGTCATTTGCTGGAACACAAGGCCTGTGAAAAGCGGCGACGAACAAAGCTGACCACTTCTGTGGCACGGCTGAAAGACATGTGGCCCTTGGTCTGAACCCCGTTCACCGAGCTGCAAAACAAAAACACAGAAATCAAAGTGTCTTGAACATTAAAAAAAGGAAATCATGTTAATGGGCTGCTTAGGTGGAGTTATGGTCCTTAGCCCCTGAAACCAGGTGGCGTTTCGTTTGACGCCTCCATCGCAGCAGGCCCAGTCAGCGCAGCATCATCAGGCAGCTCATCACCAGGGCCTGCTCCAAAGAAAGATTAAATTAACCCTTTCAACTTCAGCCATTTTTCAGCTTAAACTTTCCATAAAACTTAACTGCGTAGAGAACAAATTCTGTCTGCAATATTGGGGATTCCTCTCTGACATGCATAAAATAGGGTCTGCCCTTACCTCCCAAAATTAAGAACATAAGGTCACTGGATACCAGACCCTCATTTGATGCCTTTTAGTGACATGGGTGTTAAATTATTGTGGTGCCAAGAGGCGACAGTGGCGATGAAGGAGTAGGGACCATAGATCAGAGTAGTGGTAAATGAAGGGCAGGAGCTGTGCTGGTCGGGGCTTGTCCCAGCTGAGCGCTACGCTAGCCGTAGTGGTCTTGCCTGGATGCTGCGAAAGAAAGGTCTATGACCCATTGTCTTACTGTCATACCATCAGGATAGTATTTTTAAATCGCTGTCATACCATCAGGACAGTACTTTAAACTCACTGTCATACCATCAAGACAGTATTTAAACTCGCAAAGCGCTCTCCCCTTTCCGTTGAGTAATAGCCTTCATAGGCTCCTTCAACGTACCTGATACAGATACAGATGATACAGAAGGCAGTTACCTAGCGAAGCCAAACTCACTCTCTCTTCCGCTCTCTCTCTTCCTTGCCTGCAAGCAGCAAAAACAGATTTTGCCTTCTATTTAACCAAGGGAAATAAAACAAGACACAAGAGTTATCTACCAGAAAGCTTCATTGAAGCTCAGTTGAAAAAAGGAAGAAATTAATTGGGAAAAGAAATCAGTCAGCTGGGAATGATAAAATCAAGCTTCACAAGAAACTGGTGGTAGAGTGGCTCTGAGGTGAAGTGCTTTCCTAGTAACAAACAGTGCCTTGGCCCGATACTTAGCAGCATCAAACTGTACAGTCTGATGTCTGTGAGTCGTCTTTCTGAAGAGAAAGAAAAAAAATCAATATTACATGTGTTCTCACATTTTGCACATGTTAACAAATCCAGTGGCAACAAAGGGGTTCTGAAGTGGTCAAAATTTCTTCTAGCACATAAAAATGCACATGCAGGATGCATACACAACACACACACTCCCTGTCTCTCTCTCTCTCTCTCACACTAACCATTGTATTTCATGAATGGATTGTACGCGTATGGAGGCGTATCCGAAAACTTCCCCTTATCATCCCGAGATAGCTTACTAGAAGCCCCACTAGACTGAGTCGATACTACAGGATCGACGGACGACATGGCGACCGGGGGCACAAAGCATGTAAGCACAACGAAATATTTCAAAAAATTATTTAGCAATGAAAAACGTGAAAATAATCCACACAAACTACGTGCCGACAAACCTGTAGCCCCAAAGCAAAGGGGCAACCCAAACAGAGGAGGATGGCGACTAGAATAAGTTAGATAAACGAAATAATTGCAAGAGCAAAGAACAACATGGCTGCTCCAAGTTGGAACAAATTTATTATGATTTAAAGTTGCCTCCCCGGAAGTGACGTAGCGAGTGGGATCCACGGCAGCTTAGTGGTATTGGCTGTGTAGACCAAGGGAAGTAATCTAGTCTTGTTAAGACTATAACTTTTTGGTCTTTGGTAAATTGGCATTTGCTCCAAATTGGAAGGAATAACTCATTCGTAGTGAAACGGTAACATGATAGAATAGATCATTGTATTTCATGAATGGATTGTACCTCCTTTTCTATCTTGACCCAGTTCCCGTTTTATTGTTGCTATTTAGTTGTTAAACATATAGGCATAAAAATGCACCTACCTTTGTATGAAATCATGGATGGTTTTGAAGTTGAAGCACAGGTTCAAAGCGTGTGTGATGCAAAGCCTAGGTAGACTTAGATAGAAGCACACCACCTGCACAGATGTTTCCTATGGATAACGTTACAGTTTCCAAGGGGAAAACATGAATCTTCATCACCGCTTTCACAACCCTCCAAACTAGCCATGCCCCCAAACCCATTGCTCAGCACTATCTGTGCTCTACTCCACCCCCCTTTTCTTAAATCAATTAAATTTTCTGGTACTTAACTTTTGGCTCAAAACAAGTAGAAGTATCTATCGGGTAATAAAGTAAGTATGGGATATAATAACAGAACTCTGGTGATGAAGCACTAAAAATAGGTAGGAGAGAGAGAGAGAGAGAGAGAGAGAGAGAGAGAGAGAGAGAGAGAGAGAGAGAGAGAGAGAGAGAGAGAGAGAGAGAGAGAGTGTGTGTGTGAGCGCGCGTGAGTGTGTGTGTAGCATTTTTTCATGGATAAAGCTATTACCATTGATGAATAAGTGAAGCAAGTGGCAGCTATGCTGAAGCGTAATGACAGTTAAAATACAAAAAGTTTAAAACAGACACAGCTCACTGAAACCTGTACCTGCTCTTGAGCTGGTGACAAGTCCACTGGGACGGTGATGGACATTCCCTTGCGACTTTCCAAGGTGGCTAACTGCGCCAACAACGCTGCTGTTTCATCTGTAATACACCGTCACAATCACAGCCGCAGTTTATCAATGTCAGTTTTTATGTTAAAGAGGAATTAAAAAACACATTGCCTCACATGAGCCCAACAAGCGCTTCAAAAGTTTCAAACAACAGTAATAATAATAATAATAAACGGACACTTATATGGCGCTTTTTATCAAGCACAAAGCTCCTTACAATCAACATTGAAACAATTACACACGCACACAACAGACACACACGCACAACAGACACACACGCACAACAGACACACACGCACGTACGTGCACGCACGCGAGTGAACGCGTTCTTGCACACAGACATACACACACAGACCCACACACATTTCATTAAACACACATAAAACACATTCTCACTGAAACGCATACAAACTTACTCAAACATACACTTGTACAAACACGCACGCACGCACGCACACACACACACAGACACACGCGCGCACTCACATACACAAAACACTCATGTGTACTCACACTCACAGACACATACTCGCACACACTCACTCCCCCCCATACATTTCACAACAAGTACAATGCATGCTCGTTCATGAATATAAAACCACACACACACATCATCTCAAACATGCACACAAAAGTGAACGGATGCATGCACAAACATACGCACCCATGCATGCATGCACACACACAAGCATTTACACTACTTTACAATGCAATAAGACAGCTATTTCAAACTTTCTTACTTTGGTTATCAGTGAAAAAGAGGCGGATAGCCGACTGGCACAGTTGTGTTATCAAAGTGTTCACATATTTGGTATGATATCTGAAACATAAAAAGAAAGGCAAATCTCAAAAGAAAGCCCATCAAAAAAAGAATCACATGTTAATATAAGGGTATAAGCTATGGATTCACTCCCACACCACGGGAATTACTCCACATCCAACCGGAAGTGACCTGTCATTCTACACATTACTCATAGTTCAGTTTTTCTCACCATACTAGGATGTGTTTCAGCTCTGCTATAACAAAACAAAAACAGAGATGGCTTGTTATTCTTGTCAGCTTGAACTCGGAACAGAACTAGCAAGCAATTCCTCCGTCTTTGGTGGAATCGACCTCTTTAGTCTTGGGGGGGTGACAATGAATGTGTGGAATGGAATTTTTCCAATTCATGCACAAAAATAACAAGCACAACGATACTCTTTACAGACCTGTTTACCCTTATAATGAACAACCTGGAATTTGCAACAGAAAACCTCGGAATTTGAGAAGAAAAAAAACTGAATTCACATCGGTACACGACTCGCCATAAAACCCTGATTTAAAAGGTAACTTGCAAGCGCACTGTGTGAAATTTTGAAGTCCACGTTGCAGTACTTGCAGTGTGCATACTCGTCTTCCAAACGCGAACTTGTTATTCCTGGCACTTTCAAATACTTTTGAGAAAACTTCTGCATCACTTTTGTCTGTTTCACCCTATCACTCCGAGGTTTCGGTCAACCCTTGCGTCTTTTCATACAAACGGAAACAAATAATAGACGGTTTTTCGAAACCCCAGGATTTTCAGCGTTCACCTGGAATTTATTATTTTACCCAGAATTTTTGCAAATTCCCGGGATAATTCCGGCAAAACCGGGAGGGTAATCAGGTCTGTCTTTAGTAACATTAATTTACTTTACCCAATCTTTACTACTGAAACAGTAATATTAACCCCTTGACTGCCATATAACGTATCACGTACGTGCTTAATAACATCACTGATGATGCTATCAGATGAAGGGGAACAACTCTGGTATGCTGGTTTTGTGCTTTCACACAGTCAAGAAAGTTATATCCCCAGACCATTTTGCCAGGTTGGCTCTTTTTCATGTTACAATTTTCTTTAATGATTTTTTCTTTAATTTTCTCTGGAAGTCAAGGGGTTGAATATAACTTGCTTAAAAATCTTTCCTAGTACAATAACATCAACAGGAGCAATCCACTCACTGAAATTTCTGCTTTTCCTCCCCTGGCTTGACGCGATCTTTCTCCACCAGGACAATGCAGCGATCGTACAGCGTCCCCATCTGCCGCATTCTTTCTAACAGTTTCCCTCGGCTGCTACCATTGCAGAAATCTATGCAAAATAATTGTGACATAAAACAGTGCTGATATCAACATGACATTTGCTGCACTTTCTTCAAGTTTTCTTCAATTGCTACCACTAAAAATAAAAAAACTGCATGAAAATCATAATGGCTAATCTGTACAGGAAAATCTACAGCCAAAGTGTACACCTAAATGTTGCTGTTGTTGTTGCCGTTCCCTGGCTTAAAGACTCCAGGGATCATCCCAGCAGCCGAAGTAAATGAACACTAGGGTACAAATGCACCAATTAGGGATGAGAACATTACGTGTATGATCGTTTTTGATTACCCCGCCACATGTGCAGCCACACTCTGACTTCGGAAGAATTTGGACCGATGATGTTATGCTAGGAGCTTGCCATGGCAATCCCCGCATAACTATGCAGAGCATTTAGATGTAGCCTTGTTGTTCTAACGTATGTCAATTGGTCTGACACAGCCTTATGCCAAGATTGTGGGGGGATAAATGGAGTGGGGAGTGGGTCATCCTTTAGCCCAACTGTCTTACGGCTCAAAACGTGTTAGAGATTTCACATTTCTATTTTATAAAGCTTTGTAATCAAGACAATAAATCATATATGTGCACTCTTACTGCATCTAATATTCAACCCTTTCATTGCCACTGTAACATTTTTGCATCATTTTTTTAGAACATTTATGTCACTAAAAAAAACCTGAAAGGCATAGTATCAGGTGTTATCCTCTCATCTAATCCAATTAGATCAGAGGATAACAAACCATGAGATAATACTTTAAATCCTCTTGATTAGGGAAATAAAGCATTAGAATGTTTGTGTTTGTGTGTGAATATCTGTGAGAGAGAGAGTGTGTGTGTGTGTGTGCGTGTGCGTGTGCGTGCGTGCGTGTGCGTGTGTGTGTGCGTGTGTGTGCATGCACATGTTTTCATTACTGAAGTATGCACACACAAAAAACTTGTACTCACTGGACCAAGTAATTCGCTCCACTGCCAGTCGGTTGCTGAGGATGTAGTCACAGGCCGCCAGCTGACGTATGCACACAGTGGTGTTGTGCTTCAGCCTTAGGGCAGACACTATGTCCTGAGCACCGCTGATTTCTCGCGAGTCCACAAGAACCACCAGCTTCCCCCTTTCCTTGCTCGCCTGCAAGAATCAGGCATTTACAACCAGGACTTTCTCCCCTAATGAAGAATCAGGCATTTACAAACAGGACGTTCTCCCCTAATGAAGAATCAGGTATTTACAACCAGGACTTTCTCCCCTAATGAAGAATCAGGCATGCACAACCAGGACTTTCTCCCCTAATGAAGAATCAGGCATTTACAACCAGGACTTTCTCCCCTAATGAAGAATCAGGCATTTACAACCAGGACTTTCTCCCCTAATGAAGAATCAGGCATTTACAACCAGGACTTTCTCCCCTAATGAAGAATCAGGCATTTACAAACAGGACGTTCTCCCCTAATGAAGAATCAGGCATTCACAACCAGGACTTTCTCCCCTAATGAAGAATCAGGCATTTACAAACAGGACGTTCTCCCCTAATGAAGAATCAGGCATTTACAACCAGGACTTTCTCCCCTAATGAAGAATCAGGCATTCACAACCAGGACTTTCTCCCCTAATGAAGAATCAGGCATTTACAACCAGGACTTTCTCCCCTAATGAAGAATCAGGCATTTACAACCAGGACTTTCTCCCCTAATGAAGAATCAGGCATTTACAACCAGGACTTTCTCCCCTAATGAAGAATCAGGCATTTACAACCAGGACTTTCTCCCCTAATGAAGAATCAGGCATTTACAACCAGGACTTTCTCCCCTAATGAAGAATCAGGCATTTACAACCAGGACTTTCTCCCCTAATGAAGAATCAGGCATTCACAACCAGGACTTTCTCCCCTAATGAAGAATCAGGCATTCACAACCAGGACTTTCTCCCCTAATGAAGAATCAAGAATTCTAAATCAGCACTTTCTTTCCTATTGAGGAATCAGGATTCTTAAACCAGCACTTTCTTCCTTGCTGAAGAATCAGGAATTTTAGACCAGCACTTTCTCCCTTGCTGAAGAATCAAGAATTTTTAATCAAGACTTTCTTCCCTGATGAAGAATCAAGAATTTTTAATCAGGACTTTCTCCCAAACTGGAGTGTGGAGGATACAAAACAAAACAAACTATCCACTTTGTTTCCATGTCAAATCACAACAAAAGCATGATCATAATCAGTCTCATAACCCTAGGTAAGGGTTGTTGAGGCATCACTGATGACTTTTGCACTGTATCTCTCCAGCCTAACTGGCAAAGACCTGACTATTCTTTGATCATAATTAATGTTGTTCTCCCATCTTTTTCTTTGCCTTTTCTTTGTGTTCCTCGTGCTGTACTTTGAAGGATGGTTCTGAGACACCGTTTGATTTCAAAAACTGCATGTCAGAATCACTTCATAATTATCCCTTCCCTTGACTAGATATAAGCTTGTAAAACTAGTGCAATGCAATCATAAAATTCTATTACGATCATAGTTATACAAAACAAAGATTGTAAGCTTTAAAACAAACTCACAATGCTGGTAAACCTGGTGCTGCTGCCATCATCCAAAAGACCAGACTGGGGATTACCCGCACCCTCAAGCTGATCTGCACCTCCTCTCTCCTCACTCCCACCCTCCATCCCCTTCCAGGAGGTATGTACCTCTGTTGCGACTGAGCTAATGTCCAACCTTCCCCTTTTACTGAGGGTTTTCTCTTTCTGTTTTTCTGTCAAAGAATCACCGACTTCAGAACCTGCTGTGGCGTCAGCTTTTGAATAAGATTTCACACACTCAGTTACTTGTGTTCTGTCTGTTCCAGCCACACGGAATCCTTGACTGGACTTTTCACTTTCTTCGACAGAGAGGTGGATGTCACTGTTATCACAGACTGGCTTCTGTTTATGGCACTTGGATAGAATGAAGGAGGAAGCGTCAGAGGCAGACACGTCATGGGGGTTGTCGTCACTGCTGGACAGTAGAGCTTTGACCGCTGAGGGCTTTGCAAGGCGGGAACCGACCTGAGTTGGCGGCAACCTGTCCATGTCTTCGTCTTCGTTGGATGATGAAGAGTCAACTAACTGACGGACCCTCTTGCGGCCTTTCATCTGTTTCACTGCTGCCTGTGGTTTTCTTCTCTTTGAGGAGGCGGCAGTGGTTCGACCTCTAAGTAGAGTGTCCTCTTCTTCTTCTTCTTCGCTGCTCTCACAACTGCTCTCTGTAAAATAACAAACTATCATAAGCCGAAAAAGAAAGAAAGAAAATGAAAACCTTTCATCTACAGCTAATCATAATACCTAGCATTAAATAGAAGAGGAACGGAATCATAGCTGCAGTTCTTCCACATAGGGCATGGATTGCTTTCACCCTGTTCACTAGACCCCATGAAGCGTATTGATCAAGTGGGTAAGTCGGCTGCCTCATGATCTAAAAAGATTGCGGGGTTGCAGGTAGAAATCGAATCAAGCTCAGTATTATGTCCTTGAGAAAGACACTTTCTTCTTATTTCACATTCAAATCTCTGCAGGCTACCGTAATAATTTCTTCCCTGATTTTTATTCGGATTGCTTTAACTGAAAATTCTCTGAAAAGCGGAAACTTTTGCAACTGTAACAAATAGCACAAAAGTAATGCGATTTCAATACAGCACAACAGAGAAAATCCATTTCCCACTGTACCTTCCATTTCACTGCCGACGCAGAAGCTGTCCTCCTGATACTGCGACTCTTCCTCCAGGTGTGAGGGAAGCTGGGAGTACACGTTAAGGGGAGCAGATGGGTTGAACTGCAGGCGGTACCTCCCCTTCCCAGGGCCCCCGCCACGAGGATCAGGGCTTCGGACTGATTTCATGTACACAGCCTGCATGTCTAGGAGACACATAACAGGCATTACTTATTCTCTCTCGCACACACACACAGACAAACACACACACTAAGGGGAGCACCGGTTGATATCTTGAACTGCAGGCAATATCATCAACCCTTCTCTAGGCCTCCAAAATGACCAGGACCTTCTGATTTCACATACACAGCCTGCATTTCTGGAAAACATACATAAACTTATATTGCTAATTTACACACACACACACTGAAGGGAGCAATGGTTGATATATCGAACTACAGGCAGTGTTTCCCCTTCGGTGGGCGCCCCAGGAGAGGATCAAGGCTTTGTACAGACTTCATGCATGCAGCCAGCATGTATGGGAAACCTACTTAAACATATATTATTTATTCCTTTATATACACACACGCACTATTACACTACAGGGTGTGAACAAAGCTTTTAAACTGATAAAATTCCACTGGAACAACTTCAATATTTAGCTATCTAGCTTGAAATTATGAGCCTTGCCGTTGCACAATCTAAAGGCATTCCTTCAGGCTTACGCCCTGTCTCACCTATCTGTGAAGCCTGCGTCATCTGCGTGCAGTTGTCGATGAAGCTGCCTTCCAGCATGTCCGCATGCTCCTCATCCTCGTCCGAAGACACCCCAACATCGTCTGACAGCTCTGCTTCGTCGTCAATATAACCGCAGCCACGCTGAAAACAAAAAGTAAATCAGCTGGGATACAAAAATAAGCTTGCATCCCCCTCCCTCCCCCCTTTATAATTATAAAGACAATTAAACGGCAAAATAATGTATCATGGTTAACACAAAAGTTCATTTTTTTCAAATCTCCTCACACACACTCAAGCATGCATGCGCGCGCGCACACACAGCCATGCATGCAAACACACACACTCAGCCTTTCTATAACATTCTACTGTCTTTACTTTAAATAACAATAATATTTTAACAAGAACATAATCAGATGAACAACTAGAATTACTGTTCTATTACAGTAGAAAGCGAGCCACCCTGAAACAAATCAAAGTCACAAACGAGAAAGGGCGTAAAAGGGCCGAGAGGCCACTTCTAGCCCTAATTACTACTACTATTATTGTTCATTGTCACAATATGGAATTGCTGCCTTAGACTCTAAGGGCTAAGAATATAGAACAGGTTTGCATGTTATTACAGTATGACATACATTAAAAAAATAAATTGAATACCTTTTTTTCTTGGTGCTTCTTTTTCTTCGTTGACGGAATTTCATGCTCACTCTGAACATCTGGAAATCATCATGCACACAAAATGATAATAATAATACTACTCAGAAACAGCTCCATTCCATTTATTTGAACAAACACAAATCAGAACTCACGTGAAATCAGTGCAATAAGGAAGGTAATCTTTTGACAAAAAGGAAGAATCTCAAGAAACAAAATTATACACCAGCTTCTTATTCTAACTGTCCCTAAGAGACTATCCCCGATTCACCCCCTCCCTTCACTTTCTCCTCAAACAATCAGTTTAATCCATTACATCCATTATTTATATTTAATCCACTATCTTTTACGTGCCACCACAGATGTATTTCAATTTTTCTTTGACAATAAATTATGTAACTTGTGACGTGTGATTATAAAATAAATGATATGAATAATTATAATGACTAAGGCCGGGTTCACATTAGACCCTAAATAAGTGGAAGAAAGAAAGATAAAAGTTTACGCATATAGGGGAAATTTGGACACGTGCGCAAATCTTTTCCCTTCTTTGTTTCACTTATTTACGGATTGCGCACGGGTTTCCGCATGGAATATCCGCTTATGTGTGCACACGGCCTAAGACTTGATTGTTATTCTTTACCACAATACAGTGCATACCATCATCATCTTTCTCATCCATACTGCCAGGAGACAGCAGCCTGACTTTTTTCACTTTCCTCTGGCCAATGATGCTCTCCTCAAAATCATCTGGAAAAAAAATAACAAAAAAGAAAATAAAAACTTCAAATAAATCTTCTACGACTGTTTATATTTCTGATATCTATAAGGGCTGTTGATATCTTTGATACATATCTTTGATAGCCTATCCACAGATTCGTAAGATAAGTTCCATTCGCCACCTCCTTACCACTCAGGCAACACAAACTCTCGTCTGTTCTTTCGTCTTGTCTAGGCTAGACTATTGTAACTCTCTGTTATTTGGTTGCCCGCAGTCCTCAATCCAGAAACTTCAGAAAGTTCAGAACGCAGCTGCAAGATTGATTTTCAAAGCAAAAAAGACACAGCATATCACCCCGCTACTTCACATTCTTCACTGGCTTCCAATTTCTGCTCGAATTCAGTACAAGGTTGCATGCCTCACCTTCAACTCTATTAATGGAACTGCCCCTCAGAATCTCACTGACATTGTAAAAACCTACACTCCCACCCAACATCTCAGATCGTCCTCCGGCTCATGCCTGCTCTCCACTCCCCTTATTAAAACTCAATCCTTCGGTGAATCTTCTTTCTCGTACTCTGCCCCCTCGGTCTGGAATAGCTTACCACACAGTGTTCGCCACTCTTCCTCTGTCCAGTCTTTCAAAACTTCTCTGAAAACTCATCTTTTTGAAACCTCATACTCTCACCTCTAATCCACGTAGTCATTGATGATATGAACCTGCAGTATATGTGTGTGTGTGTTCATGCATGTGTGTGTGTGTGTGTGGGGGGGTGTGGGGGGGGGGAGAGGGGTGAGGAGAGAGAGGGAGGGGAAGAGATTAATACATGTATTTTGTATTAACAGTCTCACTTATTTTTAATGTTTATATTCATTGATACTTGTCTTCATGTTGATTATTCTTGGCTTGTCTTTAATGTGTATGTTTATCTGTATGTTAGTGTTTAGGCCTTTGTTCAGCGCTTTGAGCTCCCTGCAAAGGGAGCTAAGCGCTCTATAAATAACCATTATTATTATTATTTATTATTTAGATATATATGAAAATCATCAAACTATTTTCTTTCTTTAGTGTTAGATGCATTCATCGAAATGCATGAAAGCCACACTCTAATCATCACTCAGCAAAGCAAATTCATTACCAAAATAGAGAAGTGTATCCATTACCAAAATAGAGAAGTGTATTAAGAAGTTTAAAGCAATAATACAAAAGAAATGACAAACTATAATCCAAAATAAACATACAACAAAGAAACAAAGTCGTTTACAACTTACCATCATCCACGTCCATTGGAAAGGGTGCCAAAGGCTTGGACGCTGAAGCTAGTCTCTTCAGAGCCGACTTGGAGGAGGTCAGACTGTGCGCCTTGTTCACTGGTGTGCTGCAGAAAATGCCCACTCCCTTCTTCCGTTTTTCACACACAGGGCTTCTCTCTACCTGCGACACTTTTGTAAACGGCTGTTTGGGGTCGGGTTCATCGTCAAAGTCACCATCATCACTGAGCTGCAAGGCAAATCCTCTGGGGATGTGGCCAAGACCCAGAAAGCTGATTTCCTCTTCTTCGGGGTGGAAAGTTCCGATGGAGGACAGCTTCAGCTGAGGTTTGACTGCAGCGGGCAAGGTCTTGGTGGTGGAACAGCTTGGGGAAGAGTCTCTTTCCACTAAGGAGGATGAATTGACTGTACTGCTTGGCAATGCTTTCTGAAGGTCTGCAGATTTTGAATTAACATCACAGGGCTTGGTTTTCAATAAGCTTGGTGATTCAACACCAGGCTCTGTTGACACCTCTTTTGAGCACATGTCTGTTTTCTTCCCAGCTTCAAGATTTCTGGAATTTAGTGCAAGTTTTCTTTTCACTACCTTCGGTAACTGCACTTCCGAAAAGCCATCTGAAAAAGTTGACGGTTCAGTGAAGGTGGGCTTACTAGACTCACATATAGGAGAGTCAGACTGAACAGTATTCTTACCCAGATCAGACGTGGGTCTGGTCTGAAAGCTTGAAGTGAAGGAGGGTGAGTTGTGCTCAACATCCTGCTCCATGACGTCAAGCAGACAGTCGTCCTCATCCTCAGAGTGGCTAGACAGTTCAGCACTCACTCCCACAGCCTTCCCAGGATTCCCTTTCTCTCTGTTGGAAGAACTTGCAATTGGCTGGGTGCCACAGATGATGAATTTCACCTGAGACACAGTTGATGATGCTTCAGGTTCCGGAGAAGGCGGGATGATATCCTCGTCAAAATCAAACCCCAAATCAAAATTGGGAGAGTCTTCATCGTTGTGAAGCCTCACAGGCAAACCATCTTCTGCATCAGTCATTTCTACTGCTTTTGCTGGGCTCAGTCCAGCTGATGTTTTTCCCAAATGCTCATGATCACCTTTCTGGCCACTTTCTGCATTTTTGTGAGTATGAGAGAGGTTCAAATCTGAATGATCAGAGTGGCTGTGGACAAAAGACAGAGCCTGGGTGAAGGTGAACATACTGCTGTTTCTACTAACCCCTGCTGCTTCTGAAGAGGGGCTAACAGTCAACGCAACAGGGGGTGGGCTGAGCACTCTTATGCTGGAATGGGGAGTAGGGTCCACTCTTTGACCAACATTTTTTTGCTTCTGCGCATTTGAAGATTCTTTTGGGATCCCATCTGTCTCTTCAAAATCCCCATCATCGTCATCGAAAAAGTTTTTGTTGAAGAATGAATCTGATACTGAAGTGTCGTAAAATGATTTGTGTTTAGCTCCTGGAGTGTTTTTAATCTCTTGATCTGACTGCAAATGCGGCTTGCGAGGGGTTCTACTTTCATGACAATCATTTACTGCATCTGACCTAATTGGACGTTCATTATCCATATCTGCGGAAGCCAGCTCCTGTGATTTCACCAAGTTTTCATCTGAATTAAGTTTACTGTCAAAGGCAGAGTCTCCACGTTCTGTTACATTGCTAATGCAACCTACTTTAGCTTGAGTCACAGTTTGGTATTGTTCAGGTGCACTTTCAACACGTAACCTTTCTTCACCTTTTTCCTTCTCATGCTCAGTTTCGTCTGAGCTAGTTTCAATATCACTAGCATTCAAGTTCATGTTATGCCATATATTTTCAATGACTGAGACATTCCTGTCCCACCTCCATACACGTTTAGAACTCTGATCAGTCCTGCTGTCAGTGAAAGTTATTTCATCATCAGAGCTCAATGCGTCATTAGCGGGCATGACCAGCGGCCCTGAATAATAACGGGCAGTGCTGCTCTGTTCACTGTTGCCGACCACTTCCTTTATGTCTACAGACGCCCAGTCTTCAGCACTGATGGCACTCAGCAACTGGCAAATGTTCTCGATAGGAGGCGGCGTGGGAATTCGATTATGAAACTCTCGCCTTACACAGGCTCCATCAGACATCTCTGAGTCTAACTCTATCAACGTTTGAACTTTGGTGTCACCTCCATCAAAATCTGAACAGATATAATCATCTTCCTCTGTAGCTTGTGTTCTACGTTCCGTTCTGTCTTCACCATGAAGGGAGACAACCTCAACCTCTCTCGGTTCTTCAGTCACGTAGAGTGACGAAGCTTCACTTGGTTTTAAAACAGACGCTGTGGCCAAATCAATCTCGGGCAAGAAATCGGAGTCATCCGAATTATCCAAAATCTCCAAGTCTTGAACAACTCGCCTCTGCGGCTTCTTTCTTGAAGAGGTTGCCGATTTCTTCTTGCCCGCATATTCTGTTTCCTTTGTCCGCATTTTGTGCTTTACGTTGACCTGGCCTTGAGTGGTGGTTTGAACTCTCGGGGAAGGCACGATGAACTGGGTGATGTTATTGGATACTGGACGTTTGTTGGCGTCTGTGAGGACATCCTCCATGTCCAAATACAGGCTCATCTCCTGACCGTAGTTGTCTTCTTCGGGGGGAAGAGCTTCTGTCAAACAGAAAACACACCTGTCTACTATAGAAAATAATCTTAATGCACATTTGCAATTTTTCCTTTTGATCTTTTTCTAACATTTTGTTTGCATACTTTTGTTGCTTTGTTTGTATTTCTGGCATTATGTAATGGGTGGAATAGTGAGGTTTGGACTGGGAGATAAAGAAGGAAAGCAGAGACAGAGGGAAAGGAAGAAATAGTGATAAAGGCCAGAGCATGTGTTAAAACATGTCAATGCTTTGTGAGATAGATGCACACCTGTTTTTTCCTTAGATTTGTTCGTAATTAAAACGTCTTGATACATCCGATTACGCTATTATGGTCAGCAAAATCAATTTATGCATTTCCGCTG
Organism: Phymorhynchus buccinoides; assembly: GCA_017654935.2. Lineage (NCBI taxonomy): Eukaryota > Metazoa > Mollusca > Gastropoda > Neogastropoda > Raphitomidae > Phymorhynchus > Phymorhynchus buccinoides. The sequence continues at coordinate 31,961 of JAGGCT020001824.1, forward strand.
AACAAGTGCGAATAAAAAATAAGAAATTGAAAGAAGGCATGCATTTGAAATTACTTGGCACTATCGTTAGCTATCAAAGCTGGTGGAAGGATAGTGGAAAATCCGCGTGGAAGGATTTCTCGTGATCAGAAAATGTTTGATTTGAGAGTTTGGGATTAATGACAGTGAAAAGTCTGTAGATGAATGGCACAGGTACATTTTCTTCTGATTTTAATTAAACCTAACACACTTACTTAAAAATGCAAGAAAAATGACTTCTGTTTGTTTTATTGTAATACAATCATTTCTCTTCCTAATTCTTATGTGTCCTTTTTTAAAAAGTTTGAGCAACATTTAGTTTCATATTAGACTGTTATACTTCTTTTTTTTTTAAACAGTTTGAACAACCTCTAGTTTCATGGTAGACTGTTACTTATTTTCAGTAAACAAACGTAAAGCCAAAATTCAAATCTCTTGAATGAAGATATAATCTTCATTCCTTTAGTTTTTCTCAGTGGTTGATAGACGCTGATCTGATCTGATCTTGTGTACAACCCTAAAAACACAGAAAACGCAAAACTGTCTGAAACTTAGGAAGCATCTCCAAATATTATAACACTCATCCCCAGGCATCAGAATAGCCTGAAGTCCTATCCTCTGCTGTTGTTGCTGTCGTAACCTGGCTAAAAGACTCCAGGGATCATCCCAACAGCTGAAACACTTGAACACTATGGTACAAATGCACCAGCTAGGGATGAGAACATTATGTGTGTGACCGTTTTTGATTACTCCGCCATGTGGACAGCCACACTCCGACTTCGGAGGATTTTGGAGACTGATGATGTTATGCTAGGAGCTTGTCATGGCTAAAGACAATCCCCACATAACTATGAATAATAGTTATTATGCCACATGGGCAGCCACACTCCAACTTCAGAGGATCTATCTTCTGAAAACCGCAGTAAAAGGGCCATCGAGGTCCCAGACTGAAGAGGGACAGCAGTGAAATCAGTTGTCATCATGACCAGAACAGCATAATGCATTAAGAAAGTTCTTTGACCAAACAATTGCACTCATTAAAAAAAGGTAAAACCTCTGCACTAAAAACAAATCCTCTGTCAGAAATTCTTAAATCCTCTGAAATTCGCAAATCCTCTGACAATTCTGATGCCTGCATCCCAGTTGCGTTTTCTACACTCCCTGCCCTACCCCATCCCATTCCCCCAGTGTTGTCACTCACGCTGCAGATCAGTGAATTCCATGAGTTCTACCAGATGCCGGCTGCGTCTGCTGTGACCGAAAAGTGACGTCTGCTGCAGGCTGCTTTGCCACAGCGACCACTCAGCCAAATTCAGATTACCTTCGTTTCCTTCGTCATCTCCCTAAAACAGTTCATGGTAATTGATATGCAGAGGTATTTTGTGCACTCCCCACAACAAATACACTAAAAAAAATAAACAGCTTAAATAAAACATTAAAAGGAGTGACTTGGTTCACTTAGTACCGTAAAATGCAGACTATAAGCCGCTACTTTTTTTCTCAACTTTGGCCTATGCGGCTTATAGACTGATGCAGCTTACCTGGGGAATTTTTCCCCGTTATACATTTATCAGTATGATTAAATCTGTTTCTGGCCACATTCTTCAGCCTATTTTGAGCTTCTTTAGACTCAAACTGGTTTTGGCAATCAATAGATTTAAATCTCATGTTTAAAGTGTCTGGGAACATTAAATACTCTTGTTCTGATATGAGAATTTTTATATTTCTGTTGGTTTGTGCACATACAATTTTCTCTGTGGCTTATAAACTGGTGCGGCTTATATGTGAATAAATACCTAATATTTTTATCAATTTAAGGGATGCGGCTTATATACAGGTGCGTCTTATAGTCCAGTTTTTACAGTACTATAGTAGTAGTAGTAGTAGTAGTAGTAGTAGTAGTAATAGTAGTACTATAATTATTATTTCATTATCTTCATAATTATTATTATTACCGGCAATAATACGAACCTCTTCTGTCTTATTCAAGGAGATCATCGTTGGTTTTGGCAGGGAACTGGCAGTCATGGCACACCCCGCCGAATTCAGCTCTGCAAACTCCTCCACAGTTATCCCCCCTTCCTCTGAATAGCCCGTTTTCTTTCGGCCTGAAAACACAGCTGCAGCGGTCACATTCACCAACATTATTTTCCACTGTCTCTGTCATCTTAAAAAAAAAAGTGGATATCTGAAAAAAGAACTTGAGTTAAAGAAACTATGCGCTGCTTTGGTAAGAGATTAATCTTCACTCACATACACTGATTATTTCATGAATAACTAAAAAGCTCTAAGTCAACAGTAAAGACTTCTGGTAGTCCTTTCCTTCAAATGGTCGCTATGTTTAAACAGTCTTAATGGTTACTTATTGATATATCGAAAGAAGAAGAGAGAGAAAGATAGAGAGAGAGGAGAAATTATACCTGTACTTTGGAAAAGGCAAGATTGTTAACAACTTCATTCAAGAAATCATTTTTCATGAATGTCTTTTTCTACTTTCAATCATTAATTTATTTTCACAGTTCCCCTTGTGGTCGGCAAGGGAGAATGAAAAAAATAAGCCCAATGCCTTATTTTTTTGTCTTGTCTTGCCTTGCTTTATCTAGTCATATTCTTCTTCGTCGATCACTCAGTTTCCTGCTGATGCGTCATGCTGCTGTAATACGCCTTACTAAGAAATAGGCCCAGCATGTCCGTCTTCGCCAGGAGAATGGACCAGTAAAGCAGAAAGATAGTAGATAACAGTAAGCAAAGGGAAAAGGCAGAGTCAAAGAAAGTGACAGACTAGAGGAAGTTACAAGAGAACTTACAGAAGGTGGGAGAACTATCTGTATGAAAGCCCCCCCACGTACAGTATCCCCAAGGGGAGGGGTGCTTAATCTAGTCTAACCTACCAGTCTTTGGGCCATGCGGCCTGGCTCTCTGCCTGCCTTTCACAGCGCGGAGTCCCTCAGTCTTGTCACTATTCTGGGGGCTTTGCTGTACAGTGATGTGCATGCGGTGGCAGGCGGGGGTCACGTCGCGAGGGATCATGCGCGGGTTGTTGGCGTAGAAGACGAGCGACCGGGCCCCGTTCAGGATGGCCCGGTGAATGCTGCGCTTGGTGTACTGACTGTGGTTGTAGATCTGGTGAAACAAGCGTGCAAATCACTCCACATCATTGTCATTAAAATAATAATTATTATCGTAACCTTTTTGCATTTGCTACACCAGCAGTGAAAAGCATCCTACGGTTCCTCTTCTTTGGACTTTTAAAATCATGATTCTTTTCATAAAGCAAAACAAAAAAATCTGAAAATTGTGATTCTTTTGATAAAACAAAATCACAAAAATCACTCATCAGGGCTCCCAATCGTCCCACAAAACAAGGGGTCCCAGGGACTCCTTCACTTACAGTATAGAGGGTCCTAGAGACAGGAGAGAGGGTCACAGTGGCATTGCGAATGCTAAAAATAATTTTTCTAGTGCATCCCTGGAACCCCCTGCACATTCTTTTAGAGGGTCCTTTAGAATTTTAGTGCTTCATAGACCCCCAAATGGGGGTCCCTGGGAGCCCTGCTCATCTAAGCAGTAACACTTAGTGATTTAGGAATGTCCAGAGCATGGATGAAATGAAGTTTGACACCTAATGTGGAGTCTAACATGACCATTGTTGTGACATTTCACCAGCATAAGGTTGGGCTTTTTTTTTGGGGGGGGCGTTGTGAATCAAACAGAACAGGCAATTCAGAGTGTTCTGATTGCAAGAGCGTTAAATGGTTTTTCTGTGGAAGTTCATCATTCAATCATCTTGACTATGTCCTCCTAAGAACAGTTACTGTACTTTGGTCTTCAATTGTATTTTTGTTGTTTTAATTTTCATCTACATGTAGGGCTGTGTGTCTGTTATGCGATTATTGGACAGTTCTATACTGATTAACATGATTTTTTTATTTTTTTTACTAACGCCCACCAAAGGGACTCAGCAGCAGCACAGCATCTCCTCTGGTGGTTGCCTCCTGACAGCCCTACGTAGTTTCACTCCCTTTGGACTGGTTTTGGATAATGCGACCTGACAAACTAGGGTGTGGCTGCGAGTTGGGGCTCGAAATGAGAGGCATGAATACAACGCCACTGAGCGGCCCAGAAGATGGGTCATTACTCATTATAAAAGAAAAGTTTTCATAATCTAGATTGTCTTAACAAATTAAAAACCACCAAATCAGATCCTAGAATCAAATGAGAAACAGCAGTACCTGCTCTTCTTTTCCCTCTGTCATGAGCATGGCGATGCGTCCCTGTCGCTTGCGGCCTGTCCTGCCCATCCTCTGCACCAGGCGCACGGGGCTCTTGTGGGCGTCGTAGCACACAATCAGGTCCACGTCCCCAATGTCCAGGCCCTCCTCTCCCACGCAGGTGGACACCAGGGTGTTGTAGCCGCCTGTGCGGAACGCTTGCATCACCTGTGAGCCAAGCAGTTGTTATCGGATGGCGCTGTGCAATAAAGGATTTTCTACAGTCAAGGAAATCATGGCGCAGGTCAGTGGTCTTATATTGACTCTCAAACTAGGAGGCATTTGCACTGGCACCTAGTGCTGGAGACCTTCCCCAATGCCAATTGCCTTCAAGTCCCTTGGGAACTGACTTCAGCCCAGCGGAACGCTTGCATCACCTGTGAGCCAAGCAGTTGTTATCGGATGGGGCTGTGCAATAAAAGGATTTTCTACAGTCATGGAAATCATGGCGCAGATTAGTGGTCTTATAATAATAATGGGAATTTATAAGCGCTCTTTGAACATGAGCTCAGTGCGCTTTACATTGATAACAAAAGGCCATCAAGGGCAAACAAATGATAAATCATTGGAAAGTAAAATAAACATGATGCTTGCACGCAACATTCTCTTTCTTCCTCACACACACACACACACACACACACACACACACACACAACACAACGCACGCATGCAGTCACATACAGTACACTGTGACATACATACACATGCACGCACACAATAATACAAAAGTAAAAGAGTTACAATAGAAAAATTCTACGAAAAAACATAGACCATATTCACATCCTCAATCAAGCTTAGATACAATCCTGGAAGTAAAATCACACTGCCATCGACATACCAGTTCCATGACTAATTATAATAGACAAGTTTGCAAAAACAAAGATACCCTTCTACCTCCTTTACAAGCGTTTATTGGTCTTATATTGACTCAAACTAGGAGGCATTTGCACTGGCACCTAGTGCTGGAAACCTTCCCCAATGCCAATTGCCTTCAAGACCTTTGGGCCATGATTTTAGCCCAGCCCTCCAGAATAGCTGCTGTCTCCTCTGCTACCTGGAGTCATAGTTCAGGCATTAGAATGGTCTGAATCCAATCCTCTGAAAATTCTTCAAAGGCCATCAAGGCCGCAGACTGTAGAGGGTCAACACTAAAACCAGTTACCACCATGGCCAAAAAGGCTTTATGCAGTGATAAGTCACTGTATAATGCTATTTAACAGAAAAGATAACACTGAATAAAAAGGCAAAACCTCTGATAGTAAAAACCAATCCTCTGTCAGAAATTCTTAATCCTCTGACAATTCTGATGCCTGATAGTTAGAAACAAGACTAGCATACATACATACATACATATATAATAGAATCTGCACTTATATACAATCATTGATCTTTAACTTTAATTTTAGCCCAATTTTTAGAGCAAAAAAACTGACCATAGACCTTCAGTTGCTAATTATGTATGAATCCGTTAACTCTTCTAGCACCATTCGCCCAGTACATCAATCTACACTCCCACCAAATGCAAAGACAGTCACTGCCAAGTACCCTGCCATGTGTTTGTCTAACCTTAAAGCTTATGGCATTTTTTTCCGTTAAAGAAACTCATGCGCACTCGAACAAATAGTTACTGCCCTCTTGTCGGCTGAGATGCAACGGACAACCAAAAACATAAACAAAATACATGGCGCTAGAAGACTTAAAGCCTTTATTGTTATAGTCTTTATCTAAAGACAATGGAGGGAAGGAAGTGATTGGGGCACTAAGCGGCCAAAGCGCAGCAAGCGAAAATGCCAGTCCCTACCAACCAACCAACCTGAAGCTGTTCTTTCTGCGTGAAGCCCTTGGAGCTCTTTCCAGCGGAGGCCTGGCCAATGAAGGCCATGACCTTGACCAGGGGGGCATGGCGCTGCAGCATGGAGGTGATCTCATGCACGCTGTCCCGGTATTGCGAGAAAATCATCACCCGCGTCGCCTCCTTCGCTGAGAACAGTCAGTCACTCAACTTGTCAGCTGCTATTTTTCTTTCTTTATGACATCCGTTTTATATCATTTCATAAGCAATGCAGAGTGACCAAACCATTTCGATGGCTTTGACTATCTTTAGATAGTCCATTGCATATTCTATTACGAAAACTAATAACTTGTATAAGAAAAAGTCCTGAAATATAAAAAGCATCATTTTTATTTCTGCAGTCACATGATGTTATTAGGTTTTGTAATAAGTCCAATAATACGTCAATGGACTATCTAAAGATAGTCCGTTTTGACTCCAAGCCATCGAATTTTGCAAATTGCATTTCTAAGCTCTGTCCGCATCATTTTTACAACATTGATGGCAACAAGTTACCTTACTCGTTTCTATTACCCTCTGCACAGCCCTATAATATCCATTTCTCAAACTTTTTCTTCCTCTCTCAATAATATTATGACTTCCAATTCTAGAAAAGGTAAAATAGAGATCACGAGCCAGCAATATCACATAAATACTGAAAATCCAAACAAAGAAAATAAGAAATTGGCAAAAGAGCTCAACTGAAAGAAAATCCATACCAGCCTGGAATTTGTGGAAATGTTCCAGCACAATGGCGTCCAGTTTGACCAACTTAGGATGACCCGCCAGGAAAGCCGATTGGTCAGATGGTCCGCTATGCACACAAAACCCATCACTTAACATTACTACTTTTGAACTTATTTAGTTTTCATATTTATATTTCATTCATTTCGTGCATATGACCCAAGCCTTTGACTTTGTTCTCCCAACTCACAATTTGATGCTCACTTCAAGAGCAGGCTGGGGAAATCAAAATATTCAAGAGTTGCTTTTGCAATGTATTTGTTCTCTGAAGCCATGGCTTTTTCCACGGAACAGAGCTGTTCAGCTAAAAGGTCCTCACCCTGCATATTACACAGTACTTTATTTGGGCAGAACATTGTGTGAATCTGCATAAAATTGTCTGAATTTAGGCTTCAATCGCATCCACATTCAACCTTTTTTTCAAAAAACCACATAACGCATCTCCAAAACCGTCACCACAAAGATGGTCAAATTCATGAGAAAAGAATTCAGTGAGGAATTTAGGAGAGAAACGTCCCTAGCTACACTGACAAAGCCTTCTGTGTGCAGACCCACTCAATTATAACCCCAAGCTATAAATAGCCAGCATTCATCCTGCAAACATCAAATTCTTGGCTCTGTATTCACTAAAGCACCCATCCAAGAAAAGGATACATCCTGGAAATTTCAAAATAAAGGAAATAAGACACAGAGCACACTTTTGCAGGGGATAGAACTTGAGCGAATACAAGGCTACTATGAAAGGTACTAAATAATGCAAATAGCTCAATCCCTTTCATCGGCCAAGTCTTGCATTAGTCTCTACTAGTCTTAGTAAAGGACAGAAGTACAAGTAACAAGAAAAGAAATTACAGTGTCTAAGCAACGAGTTCAATTTCCTAAAAATTTAAATATGGTAACATATCAAAACCTGTCTACAGCCTTTAGAGCAAAGTAATTTTTTAAAAACTAAGAGACAGACAGCACAGACAAGAGATACGAAAAGTAGAAAATGTAAATAAAGAAAACTTTTGTTATGAGGCTTGAAGTTGACCCAAAGAAAAAAAGAAAATAAAGAATAATGAAGAGACGCCTAACCTGGGTTGGAACTTCCTATTCAAAACCTCCATGATCTGGTTGAAGTCTGCGTTCTTCATCAGCTCGCTGCGCGTGCGACCGTAGGCCTTGGTGCCGTTGACTATGCCTTCCAGAAAGTTGTGCAGCGAGCGCAGGCCGTGCAGCTGCAGCAGTTCGTAGCCGTGGTACAGGCTCATGGCCAGGGCGAAATCGCCTTCCACTATTCCATACTGACTTCTCTGTAGCAGCAGGGGAAAAAGGCATAGAATTTCCACATTCCACTTTAATTTGGTATTTGGTATATATTCTAGTCACATAGACTTATTTCTGTGAAATGTGGGCTGCTCTCCCCCAGAGAGCGCGTTGCCGCAAGTGCAGCGCCTACCCAATTTTTTATTTTTGGGGGGGGGGGGGGGGGGGCAGGAGGAGGGGGGAGGGGGCACACTTAGAAAACCTAGCTATCAATTTGGCCATACCTGGCAGCAGGATTTCTCCCTGCTCTTACCGACTTTCAGCTGCCATGGGATTTTTATGTGCGTAAAGCGCACGGGTCAGACTAGCTTTAAGTCCCCATCCGAATGACTGCGTTCAGTTCAATTTTCCTGTCAAACTAGAAAGAAAGGGCGAGGCAGGGATTTGAACCCGGGTAACTCACGCTGCAGTCACGCATTACATTTGGCAGACGAACGTCTTAACCACTCTGCCACCTTTCTCCCTTTCTTCTTTTTAATGTTGTGGAAATAGAAGAGCAAAAATGTAAGCATTTTTTTTATACTTAATAATCTTCTCACAAGCAGTGAAACACAAATCCCAGTTTGGGTGCGTTTATTTTTTTAATACAAAAAAATGGCACAAAAGTTAGTTTATGGCACAATTACTGTTGTATGATTTTTAATGATTATCCATATCTTAGGCAATGGATTGGACATATGAGTACACAATAAAAGAATCGTGAAAATTCTAATTGTCTTTTAAACATGTGGCAAAAGTGGTCAGAAAATACATAATTTCCAACAAAATGTAGCCAAGTGGTAAGAAAATACATAATTTCAAACAAACACATGTGCCTTATGATAAGACAAATAATATTGAAAATAAATTATTACAACAAAACTAAAATGCTAGGTAAAATTGCAGGGGAGGGGGAGGGGTAATATTGAAAGAAATCATTACAATTTTTTTTAAATTTTAGTTAAAATTGCGGGGGGGGTCAAACAATATAATGTGCCTTTTAGTCTTTAAAATATGATACTTTTTATTGGATCAACTTGATACTGAAGAACAGACCATCTCCCTCGTCCCAATCCCTGTTTACCTACAGGCAATGACTCCGGGGGGTTCTGCCTGAAGGCATCTCTGGCCTTGAGGATGAGGAACTTGGACAGACTGCCGGCCTCCCGGTTGTACAGCACGCGCTGGTGAACCAGGCGCTTTATCACCACCTGAAGAACCTGAAACCACCCACATGGATGAAACCATCCATCAGGAAAAGCAGGAATCCTGATTTTGTTTTTCTTGTTTTTCAGGAAATCCTGAAATCGCATGATTGAGAATATTTTAATGACAAGCAATTCGACTAGAATGAAGAAAAAAGGGTTGTTTTACTGTTGAAAAAAAGATGAAAGATGTATTCAATAGGGCGTTTGCCACGAGTGTTTGTTCACTATACTAGACTACTAATTTGCCCAAGCTCGTTCTGCCCGAGTTGCGCTGACCTCTCTAATTCAACCCTCTAAATTCAACTCAGTGAAATTCAAGGTCACCAGCGCGTGGCAACTGCTCTATTGCTCTGATTTTACTAATAAAGTGTAAAAAAACAAAAAACTTCAGCTTCATGGGGCGACCCATAACCCCCACAAGGGGTTTGATCATGACAAGACGGGCACTGAAACCCAGGCCTTCTTGCTTTTCACTTTTCCCAGGTTTCACCCTTGCTTTAGAATCACACGTTTTATTACATTTATGCAACATATAGTCAGTCATTGTCATTACGTCCATATTTCAGAGTAGTCAAATTTATTAATGTTCATAAAATATTCACAAGATTTAGGTTAGGTATGTTACCATTACGTTCACGATTCCTAAAATTCTGTAAACTTAGCAATAATACAAATATCCTTTGTCCATTTTGTTCTGATACTGCTGAAACTGAGCGTCATTTTCTCTTGGTTTGTCCCAAATATGCTGATATGCGCGCTCTTTTTATACCCCGCAAATATTATCGTTGTCCTTCATTGCATAAAATGACACTGCTTCTGTCTAATGAAAATCATAACTTAATTCTTAGGCTTTGTAAGTATGTGTACAAAGCTTACTTAGTAAGAAAAGATGCACTCCAAGAATGATAACAATGTGCTTTGATAATGATGTTATGTGATCTTAAATACTACGTTTATGTGAACTCTATTTGTATGGTCATTTCAGACTTCAGACTTCAGGTTTCACCCTTGTACCCACAACCAACATCCTGTCAGATATAGAATAACAGATCAAGTCATTGTTGTTGGGTTTTTTGTAGCCCTGCCAACAAATATGGTCATATCAGGGCTGTCACCATGTAAAAATCTATTGTGTTTACAAAGAGAATAGATACACAGGGACATCTAGGACCCAATGTCGCATCTTCTACCTTCGGATGGGGACTTTAACCCCTTCACTGCCAGAGGAAAAACAGAAAAATTATCAATTTTCATATTATAAAATTTAAAAGAGACATGTTAAACTCAATCTGAGAAAATGGTCTAGAGATACATCTTTCAGAACCAAAAACTATCATTCTAGGGCTATGACATCAAAAGTTATGACATCATTAATAACATCACACATCCCATAGTAGATAGGGACCAGACAGGGAAGGGATTAAAGCAAGACGACCTGTGTGCTTTACACGTGTGAAACAGCCCACGTCAGTGGAAAGTCTATAAGAGCAGTGTGATTCCCGCTACCTGAAGCAAACTGATAGCTAGATCTCCGGAGTGCAACCCCTACACTCCCCCCTCCCCCCAAAATAGGATGGCACTGCACTAGTGGTGACATGCTCCCCATGTGGGAGCAGCCCGAATTTCACAGAAACAAGTCTCTGTGACTAGAAAATAATATCAAATCTTTATATCAATCTTAATTTCAGTTTCAAACTACTGTTACTACATGCTTTAAAATAACAAATCTGAACATCTTACAAATAATATGGGGGAGGATTCGCGACACTGGGTCCAACAGGCATTGAATCAGAATGTGCAAACTTGGCGGCAGTCTTTTGAACTTCACCATTATTTGAAAAAGTTATTTGACCAAAACCGACCCAAATTACTTCAGATTTATGTCAAGTAAAACATGTACACATGAGCAAGCGAGCACCATAGTGTGATAGTAAGGTCAAAACATAGATAGGTAGACAGGTAGGTTATAATCCTGAGAGCTGGTGCTTTTGATTTTGTTGTTGTTGCTGCTGTTGATACTTTGTTGTTGTTGTTGCAGTTGTTCTTTTTGTCAGGTGGGCGCTTACCTGAGGGTAAAGATGTATTTTAGGCCCACACACAGTGACACATATACCTCGTTTATGACCCTCAATCTCAAAGTCTGCTTCTTTCAGTTTTATTAAACTAATCCGAGGCTGATCCTGATTCTAACCCTTTCCCCAAAATGACAGAATGTTGCTTCTCAGTGAAAATGTTCAATGTGAAAATTTGAAGGGGAGGGGGGTGGTGGTGACTAAAATACATGATAGCCTTTACCTGAGCATAGCTGGTTTTGATGTGGGTCAGCTCCTCTCCCAGGGGCACCACCATCTTGTCTACAGTGCGCTGGTGGGTGTAGGGCTTGATGTCCGGCGAGTCCTCCGACCTCAGCTCTATGTGGGAGATCAGCAGATTGCTCACCACCTTCTGGATCGCCTTTTACACACAGATAAATAGGAGTGAGGAAAAAAAAGAAAGTAATTTACTGCATGGACAGGCCATACTTGTCCGGCTTTTTAACCCTTTCGCCGCCAGCCTTTTTTCAGCAAAAAATTTCCATTAAGCTTACCTGGGTAGAAAAAAAAATCACCTGCAGTGTGGGGGATTCCTCTATAACATGCATAGCATAAGGCCTATCCTTACCTCCCAAAATAAAGAAAACATGGTCTTTGAATAACAGACCCTTGTTTGAGCCATTGAGGCCTTTTCCTAACATGGGTGTTAAATCATTGTGGTGCTAAAATGCGACATTGGCAGTGAAAGGGAGAAAATATATGCAGTGGAAACCAGCTAACTCAAAAACAGGAACCACAAAAAAGTGGGATAATTCACAATAACTTTTTTATCCTAATTTAATCCTTCTTATGGCAAAACTGTTTTGCTTTGTTTATTTACTTCAAAATATCGGCTATTTCAAAATAAAATTTCAGTCCTTTCAATTTTGACTTACCAGATTTCCACTGCAGTGACAAAAAAGGGAAAATTTTCTGCACGGCTGTTTCAATGAGTTACATAAGAACTTCAATAACATCAATGACAGTTGACACAGTCAATACGAGATATGGACCTTATTGCAAAATAACAAGACAGCTAAATTCTGTACTGCTTTCACCCTGTACCCTCCTTGCCCTTGTCGTTCTGTTTTAATCTTTGTATCATTCTAGTACTATTCTATGTATTGTCGAAAGCATTTCTCCAATATAATTGATAATCTAGAGATGTTTCTCAATAAACGTCTGTTTCCATGTTTGGATTTGATTTTGTTTCCAAACCAGATGTTATCATTGTAAATCCCACCCTGACCATTCTACCGTAAAAACTGGACTATAAGGCGCACCTGTATATAAGCCGCATCCCTTAAATTGACAGAATATCAGATATTTATTCACATATAAGCCGCATCAGTTTATAAGCCTCCGAAAAAATGATATTCACAAAAAGGTGTTAAAGTAAGCAAAAAGCAGTAGATTTTGCCTGCCTTATTACAGATAATGAACATGTGCACATTTTCACATGAGTATGTGAAACACTTTAAACATGGGATTTAATCAATAAATTGTCAAAACCAATTTTGAGAGCTCAAAATAGACTGGACAATGTGGCTGGAAACAAATTTAATAATAGTGATAAAAATAGAATTGAAAAAATCCACAGATAAGCCGCATCAGTATATAAGCCGCATGGGCCAAAGTTGAGGGGAAAAGTAGCAGCATGTTACGGTAGTTGATAAAAAAATCATAACAAAAACACAGAAAACACTCAAGCAACATTCCATGCACAATTATTCCATAGACTGTAACAATGATGCATCATTTTTATCATTCTTAAAACAAAAACTTCCAACGATATCAAAAATATTACAACAACAAAAAGAATAGAACTGATCAATACTTATAAAAAGGACAAACTTTGATATCACTGCCAGGGGTAGCACTGAGAGCCAGGACACGGAACTGTCTTGTGTATTTCACCAGTTCTCGAACAACCTGCGTACACACAACTGAATCAGCAAGTCAGATTTTGCAACATCAAATTTCACCTCTGAAACTAAGTAAGCGCAAGTTGTTGAGTTAATTTACAATTGTACTTTTTAGGGATGAAGATGAAAAAAAAAATAAAAGAAACAAATTTTTGTCTTGGAAAAGACTGTCAAGGCGAGGACATAACAATGACAGTAGTGAATGGATGACGTATGTTCATTTACATTTACAACATTCATTTACCGTAATTTTCTGACTATAAGGCGATATTTTTTCTCCAATTTCGACCTATGTGCTTAATAAACGAGGGCGCCCTATAAGTGAACAAAATCGTGAGAAGAGAGACAACGATTGCCGTACTCAGTACAGTCTACTGTGAGTCACAACATCGAAAGTGGCAACGAGTCGCCGATACGACGAATACTCACGTTAAAATGCTTCAAAATCCCTGTTATCGTCCGAGATACCGTCCAACAGATGCCACAACCCTTCATTGGATGCAAAAAGCATCGTTGGAGAGCTTAAAATGCCATAATTCTACCAGTTTTCGCGAAGAATTGTCCAAACACAACAACCGGAAGTCGCAAAAACGGAAGTTTCGATTATTTGAGAAGGGAGCCAACTCTCGTTTACATCAACAATAATGGCGGTCGGTAAGCATTTACAGGACGAGTACGGGCTTCAAACTTCAACTTTCTTTTGCGAGGTGTGTATCGCCTTATAAACGAGGGTGCCTTTTACTTGGATTTTGTCAGATTTTTCTTGAAAATTGCCCTATTCGCCTTATACACAGCAGAGCCGAAAAATACGGTACAACAGATTCATGTTCAAAGGCAAGGAAAGGAGTAGTATAAAGCCTCATTGTTTCAAAACTTTGAAGTACTATAAATAACTAGGGGATACATATAGAACTTTAGAAGTATGATCTTTTTTATCTTTTTGATCAGGAGGACATAAAACATTAATATTATTATATAGAAGTAGGGGATATCAAAATCTATGTTGCAGCCTTGTTTGGGAGTTGGGCATTTCGGGTCATAATAAATAATAGTGAATCATTTATAGAGCGCACTCCTCCACCAAATGTGGAGCTCTATGCGCTTAACAACAACAAAAATTAAAAGCAAGAAATTCAACAAAAACAAATGATCGCTCACACACATGCAAATAGGCATACACATACATCCCCCCAACCCACCCACACACACATACATGCAGGCACGCACACACACACACCCCAAACAAGGCTGCAACATAGATTTTGTATGATATCCCCTACTTATATATCCCCTAGATATACTTATAGTACTTCAACCCCTACACTGACTTATCTGAAACACGCTCAGCCGAGAAAGTAAGGGTAAATCTCATCAAGGCATCTGGTTTAAAGTGGTTATTTCCACAATAAACGAGCTTCAGTTCAGTTTGAATTTTTTTTAAAAGGTATTGCCTCCTTTGATGATCATAGTTCGTCATATGTTCAAATTCCTTTCTGCTTGCTGTTGTGTGTCCCTGGGAAAGATATGTCAATAATTTCCGGTGGACATTACCAGAAGAAAAAGATGCTTTACTTCTAATTCTATTTTGCTCACTTCACCCACATGTAAATGGGTACTAGTACTCACAGTACTATCTTCAGACTAAGTAGTACAATCTACATGTACCCGAGTTTGGCTGAAAGTGAGAAACATTAAGACGATGGAAGAAGAAGGGTGGGCTCTGGCTCCCTAAAATACCAAGCTACTGAAATAGTGAATGGTTAACTCATTGATTCTACACCCATAAAACTGCTACGGCACTTTTAGGCCTTTGATCAAAACCGAACATGGTTGATATAAAGTGACAAACGCACAACAATACATGTACTAAAATTACAAAAACAAACTAGTTATAAGTGGATATGTCACCTGACAGTAGGCGTGGTTGCCTTGAGCTTTGTGCGCCTCGTCCACAACCACACACTTGATGGCCTCGGGCGCGCAGGTTCCACGGCTCAGGTCGTTGGTCATCACCTGGGGCGTCAGGAAAAACACACGCCGATCTCGCCACGCCTTCTGACGCTCTGTGGGGTTCATGCTGCCTGTGGGCCGCAACGTTCATTTCAAACATTAACCCCCAGTGAGTGATGTCCCAAGGCCCCAGTCATAAGCCATTGAAAGGGGGGGGGGGGGGGGGGGGGAGAGGGGGGGGTTGGGGGGGGGGGGGGAGAGAGAGAGAAAGGGGGGGGGGGGAGGGGGGGGGGGGGGGAGCGGGGCGTGGGGCGGGGGGGGGGAGGGGGGATGGTTGGAGGGGGTGGGGGGGTTGGGGGGGGTGGGGTGGTGGGGTGGGGTGTGGGGTTTTGGGTGGGGTAGGGGGGTTGGTTTTGTTTGTTGGGGGGAGGGGGGTTTGGGGGGGAATTGTGTGGGTTGTGTGGGGGGAAAAGAGAGAAGGGTGGGGGGGGTTGGGCGGGTGGGGTTTGTGGGTTGGGGGGGGGGTGTTTTTGTTTTGTTTTTGTTTTTTGTTATGGTTGGGGGTTCATTTCAAACATTAACCCCCAGTGAGTGATGTCCCAAGGCCCCAGTCATAAGCCATTGACCTATTAATATTGAAAATGTCCTGTTGTGGTTTTCCCCGTCAGGACAAATGTCTGATTAAATTTGTAACACTGGCATGCTTTTTCTTAAAGTACTGATTTCTGCAAGAGCCAGGACTTTGTCCTATTGATTTTTCTTATCTCAGAACAGTTTGTCCTATCCCTTTTTGATTCTCGGTGCATCAATGAACAGCAAGAGCCAGGACTTTGTCCTATTGATTTTTCTTATCTCAGAACAGTTTGTCCTATCCCTTTTCGATTCTCGGTGCATCAATGAACAGCAAGAGCCAGGACTTTGTCCTATTGATTTTTCTTATCTCAGGACAGTTTGTCCTATCCCTTTTCGATTCTCGGTGCATCAATGAACAGATGAAGACACCGGGCAATAAATGACCAAGTGGGAAGCTTCTCCTCCTTTTCTCTGGATCAGGGATCACAACATTAGGCTTCAGGATTATTTTTGGCTCCTGGTACTTTTGGGTGTTTGAAATGTTATAGAGTAAATTAGTCAGTAAATAAAATATCTCTATTTGATAAAGAAGCAACAACGTGACAATGAGTCATTGAGTGAATGACATGAGTGCTTGAGGACCCAGCAGTCTTACTAAGACTAAGAGTTACTAGGACAGTAAGATTAAGACTCTAGTAGCCAGACTAGCTTACATATAGTTACAAATTATTAGAATTGTCAAAATGAACATGGGTAAATGCAGCTCTAGATTACTTGCTTGTCAATACTTTTTTGTGCGATTTACTTCTTTCTTCCCTAATAGTCCACTACACTGGCTATTAACAAAAACAAAAATCCACATAAACTGTTTCTCTTTTTAATAAAAGATTTCAAACATGATTCATTGTACCGGTAACTAAAGTACTGTACACATTATGACATGTTAAAGAGAGTACAAAATTTCATGTGCACATATGTATATTTTGTATTCACTAATTCAGTCTGCCTTGGTCAGTCACACTCACAGTGATACTAATATTAATACTAATATGCTGATACTGTACACTTATGTTAAATGTGCACACACTTAGATTAAGGTAAACTCAAATTGGCAGTTAAGTTTCAACTTTTCCAAAACAAAAAACTTACCTGTCATTTCGGCGGTGTCCTGCCGTGGGATGCCCATGATGTTGTAGCAGGCTTCGATCTGCTGAGCCACCAGGGGCTTGGTGGGGGCCATGAACACCACTTTGCCTTCGGGGTACCAGCGGTAAAAGTTGTACATCACCACCGCCGCGATAAATGTCTTGCCCAGCCCGGTGGGCAGCGTCACCAGAATGTTTTTCACCAGCGCCTGCCGCACGATGCTGAACTGGTACTCCCTCACCGGGTAGTTGGTCGGGTAGATCCACAACTGACCGGAGGAATGATCATACCCCTGAAAAACTTCTCTGCTGCCGGCTTCGTTGCCCTTCCACTGAGATAAACAGTTGGTTCGGTCGATGTCGTGTTCAGCGTCTTGGTCTTCTATTCCAAAGGAAACATTACCGGCATTGTCGTCATTATCTTGTTGATGACTCTGACTCTGCACATGGCAAAACTGTTCTCCCATTTTTCCTTCAGTGCTCTGGTACTGAGCGAGGCTTTCCTCCAAAGCCAGCGCAAGTTCTTGATCTTCATCGTCACTGTCGAGAAGAGTGATTTCTTCGTCATGGTCTGTCCCCTGTCTAGAGGTGCTTGGCTGGGGCTCTTGTTTAGTGTTGAAAGCAGACTGTTGTCCTTGTTTGGATTTACCACCCCAACTCTGGAACAGGGTGGCTTGCTTGTTTGGTTTGTTCATAATTTTACTTAGTGCTACAAGTTTTCCATTAATGGAAAACTATGATTTCACAAGTTTGGAGCTTGTTCATTGAATATTCTAAATCTTGAATCTATACTATCATGGTCAGATCTGGAAGGAAAACAAAAAGGAAACATGTTTAATATCTAAATTCAACTGCAGCAAATGGCATACACAAAAATCAAACCAACTGACATTGACAAATAGTGTGTGTATGTGTGACGGTGTGTGTGTGTGTGAACTGTGTACGTGTGTGCGCACACGTGTGTGAACGTGCACATGAATGCGGTGCATGTGTCACTGTGACAGTGTGTCTGTGTGCGCATGTGTGACTGTGTGTGTGTGTGCAAGAGTGTCTATAGATATAATATGTATGTAGCCATGAAGTTAAGTACTGTGAATATGCAGAAATAAACAAAGTTACGCTGTAGATTTCTGTGCCAGAGTATGTTTAAATTTCAATGTATTCTAGTTTCTACTTGTTTTTCTCTCCCCCTTCCCCCATCTGAGCATCTCCTCCCCTTGGCTTGGGCCTTTCACTTCTCTTTGGGGCCCACGATCACTCAGTTTCAAGATCATGATTCAGTATCAAGTCAGGTCAGTATCATTTAATATGACTCATGAGTATCACTATCAGTATCACTAGACAGTCACTTAGTAGACTACAGTATATCACTATATCAGTATATGGCACTCAACATTTTCTGAATCTCAATCTGAAGCGTAACGCTGAGCTATCCAACTGGATAATTATACAGCGTGGTGTGGAGCAGCAGCCTGAGCAGGAAGAAAAATAAAACAAAATGAAAGAAGCAACTGAAAAGAAATGAACTAAAAATATAGAGATCTCCCCAGCGTTTCATGGCTCGTCAGGCCAATCCGGCTACCGTAGCGGTCCCTGGGGACAAACCCCAACCTATGAATTAAAACAAGAAAACTGCAACTTAAGCCGAGGTGAAAATCAATGCTAGTTTATGGCCCCAAACTCGGATTTCATGCTTCCCCCCCCCCCCCCCCCCCCCCCCCCTCTTCAACCCCTCCACACCCTGGTTCCAGGACGCAGCATCACGCTCAGACCCGAGCAGCGGGCGCGAGCTGGCTGGGTCATTAAAACTCAATACCCCTATCAGTATCACGGCCTATGTCCATGTAGCAGTTTAAGCCCTTTATCTGGTTCTGGTACTATTACATCGAAGGAGCCTATGAAGGCTATGTACTCGACAGAACTGGGAGAGCGCACTGAGAATTGAATTTGTTTTTTTCTTATAATATAAAGAAAATGCTTTTGACGTTTTGTTTTACTACTTTTAGTCCTTTTACTTTTCATAGTATCCGGGCTGGACCAATCCGGCTAGCGTAGCGCTCACCGGGGACGAACCCCGACCGGCACAGCTCCTGCCCTTCATTTAGTGTTTACCACTACTTTGTCTGACTGACCTATGGCTATGCTATGGCCCCTAATTGAATTATAGTAATTCCCTATTTCAATCTTTACTAGTTCAGTAGTTGGAGCAGCCTCAGCAGGCCCCGAAGCCCCGAAGCCTGGCGCTGATAGTGATGGAACCGACCCCTCTTTTTTTCCCTGACTGGCCTGAGGGTGCCAGAATGATCAATTTAATGATCATGGGCCCCAAAGAGAAGAAGAAGAACACAATTAATGTAGTTTCTTTGTTGATTACGCAGTCAAAACATCCCGCTCTTCCTGTGCCTGAAACGTCCTCACCGATTGTGCCTTTCTTGTTTGAAGAATGACCAGCAGGTGGGGATAAATCTCAGCCTCGATTTCAAATCTGTGTTTGGGGTTGTCAGACATGGACGACAAGTTCCGTCAAGTATTGTACTTTTCCAATCTTTGTACATTTGAATAATCAGAATGCTCTTTGTGCTTGAGTTACGAATTTGATGCCTATCTTTCGCTGGTAAAATTTCCACACCACCATGCCGGATATGGAAGAATCACTGTTTTCCTTAGAGTTAGTCGTGGAAAAGCTGTACATTCCTCATGTTCTTTGTCGGTTTCCCGCTGTTGCCTTCCGTCTGCTGGATTTCCCAACCATTGTGATCAATCATGTTGAGGGAGATCTGGGCAAAGCAATTCGACGCCAAATTTCATTTGACCCAGACTATCAGATGCCAGAACAATTTTGTGAATTAAAAGACAAACATGGCAACTTCATGATAAAGAAAGGCAAATCATGTCTCTTCAAGATGGTGGCTGAGACCTTGAAAAACCATCTTTCAAATACTCCTCTGTATGTGATGGTCATTGACATGTTTCCAGAAGTACCAAAGCTTGTTGGCAACAGCACGGTTCCTTTGAATGTCTTGATAGATGCAGTATGTGCAGATCTAGTACGTTTAGGATCCACAGTCCCCTCAGTCCATGGCGACAAAGGACTCTTTAAAATCTACAATCTGATGGGCAAAGAGATTGGTTACTTTGTGTTAGGTTTCCGTCTTCTTTGCCTTGGTCCAAGTTTAATTCCTCATCTGCCTGAAGCAGCATTAATTCAGAGACAGAGTAAGAAGCAACGGGTTCAGCAGCAAAAGCAGAACAAACAGCTCGTGGAAATGGTACAGCTCAGTCAAGACGAAGGTGGTGAAGATGCGGAAGAAGACCTCATTGAGACAAGAACCTGGGGTTCCATGACAGATCCCATCAAACATGATATCATGATGCAGACCGTGGAGATGGATCACAAAGGCGTTCATGTGGACATTCAGGCGTCTGCTCCTCCTTCAGCTTCTGCTGCCGTTCAGCCCACAACCCAGCATGAGAACCACAAGCAAACCAAAGTGCATGATACTCAGCACTCAGGAACTCAGACAGACAAAAAGGGAATAAAGATGGCTTTCAATGCAAAGCAGAAAGTGTTTGAAGACTTGGTAGCATTGGAAGATGAAGCGCATCAAAATGAAGTGATCATCACCAACATTGTGTGTCCACCACCCCTTTTCTTTAACAGTGAAGCCAAACCACATGTTGGAGTAGAGGATGATTCTTATTCTCTCGACACAGATATGTCTGTATCTGATGATGTGTCTGTGAAGAGCATTTCTGATGAAGAAGACGAGCCTAAAGCTCACCCTTCGAGTAAAACAAAGCTGCCCAGTCATGAACCAGTTTTCATTGATAAGGGACAAATAATTTCTCCTCCAGCTCCACAAAGTTTCCAAAATGTTCCCCTCAATGTGAAAGTTGTACACCAACAGCAAGAAAAATCTCATCAGTCAAGACCAGCACCATCTCAGACTTTACTCTCTCAACAAGGAATGGGTGCGTTTCCTCTTTTGGCAGCACTGATGAATGAGCTTCTGAGTATTCAAAATCCTAATCTTCAGGGCATTCAGATGCAAACAACAGCACAAGATTTTCAGAATCAAATCCAATCTGCTGATCAGAAGAGATCTGAAAGACAAAGAGTTGATGCCAGTCAAATAGCTGATGCTGAAAGGATTCAGGATCAGAAGAAACCTGAGGAAATCAATGTCAATGCTGAATCCAACGAGAAAGAACATGCTGAAGAGAAAGATATCTTCACTTGTGGCCGTAAAAGCCATCGCAAGTGCGCTCACCCACATGCAGGTGTACCAAAGGACAAAAGCTGGCTGCGTGTTATCCCAGAATATGGCACAGGCAAAAAGAAGAGCAAGCTAATGTTTGGGCTTACCCACACCCAGCGTCTGAGGCTGAAGAAAAGCAATCCATCTTGGCTGAGAAGGATGGAACAAGCAGAGGCTGGAAGCAAAACTGGCAAAGACATGCAAGCAACTAAACATGATTCTGGGGATGAGATGAACATGAATGCATCAAATTTCTCTGATACTCTAACTGAAGTGAGACGGCAAGCTCAGAAAGAACTGGAGAAGACAGCTGCGAATGACTCGCTAGCAAGTTCAACTGTTTCTCATAAATCACCCGCTCCATCACCACTTCTGAAGAAGAAACATGCAGCTAAATCTCCGAAGAAAGGCAGCCCCAAAGTTGGGAGGCATCCCATGCAGACTTTGTCTTCCAAATCACACAGTCCAAGGACTCCTACCAGTGGAAAAATCCGGCGGCACAGTGAAGACTCCAATGAGCCAACCAGTTCCAGACCTTACTCAGTGGATCCCAGCGTCAAGAACATCATGTCTCCTGACCCTGGCTTGATCCCACCTTTGGCTACAGGTAAATTTTATTTTTACCTTGCTTTGTAAAAATGTAACTGTGCCAGGCAAACTTGTATCATCATATAATGTGCATGTTTATCACCCGCGGAGTTTACAGAGCGAAGGTGATATTGTTTTTGTTGTGTAAGTCAGTGGCTGTGTGTGTGTGTGTATGTGTGTGGGTTTGTTAACAGCATATCACCATGAAGGAATAAAGATAGGAAGATGAAACTTGATGTGCATGTAGGCTAGGTACTGTAGATGTACCTTTTGGTGTCAAGGTCATGACCTTGACATATGACCTTGAAAACAACATATATTTGTAGCCATATCTCAGGTACCAGATGACATATGATGTTGAAACTTGGTATGAAGGTGGTTTGGCTTATGCTCCTTCCGAATATGGTTGACCAATCAAGGTCAAGGTCAAGGAGATCGCTGGACCCTGAAAATCGGGAGGTCAGAAAAATGGAGTTCCCAAGATAGCAGCATATCAGTTATCACCATGAAGGAATAAGGATAGGAAGATAAAACTTGGTGTGCATGTAGGCTAAGTACTGTAGATGTGCCTTTTGGTGTCAAGGTCATGACCTTGATGTATGACCTTGAAAACAAACAATTTTTTTAGCCATATCTCATTCAGGCACCAGTCAACATAGCATGTTGAAACTTGGTATGAAGGTGGTTTGGCTTATGCTCCTTCTGAATATTGTTGACCAGTCAAGATCAAGGAAATCGAGGGGTCGGAAAAATGGAGTTCCCAAGATGAAATCAGGTGGGAATGTTGGCTGGGTATTGTAAATGTGCCTTTTGGGGTCAAGGTCATGACCTTGACGTGTGACCTTGAAAACTAGCAACGCGGGTGATTCTCGGATGCTTTTATGGGAAATCTACTCAGCAACATAGGGACAGTCAGCAGCAGAAACAGTAAGAATACTAAGATAGTGACAGTATGCAGCAGCAGCAAGATAATCACAGTCATCCTCCGAAGTCGGGGTGTGGCTGCGTAAATCCGCGGGTGATTCTCGAAAGCTACATTTGGTAACTTTTCAATCTAGTTTGTTTTGTTTGGGGCAAAATCAGCATGCAATGCTAATCTTTTGTTTGTTTGCTCAGACATTTACAGGAAAACAAAGTTAATCATCAATCATTACATTTACAAAGTAATAAAACTGTTGACCAAAAATCTAAATTAAAATGTGTACATCACCACATGACATCTTTCAAATTTACATGGATACAACATATTGATAAATTCAGAGTCAAAAGATGCAGAGCACAAACAGGACAATTAGGATTTTGAAAAGAGGCTTTGTATTATGACTTTGAGACTAACAAGCCCTTTTATGTTTTAAAAGGCAGAATCAATGTTTTAAGTGCTTGGAAGGTGGCATTTATTGGTTTTCATCAAACATACTTTTTAACTGATTTCATAAAGTATGTTTGTTTGTTTGTTTTTAGATTTTCACCGTCATTGTGTGTGTGTGTGTGTGTGAGAGAGAGAGAGAGAGAGACTCAGAGAGTGAGCATAATTTATAATTCAATTTCTAGTTATACAGGGTTCTCAATGTTATCTTTCCTTCTTTTTGTATCTTAAAACATCTTCACAACTGCTTTCAAGTTCGACACTGTTTGTGTGTTTCCCCACAGGTGACACAGAGGACATCCCAACCAGCGCCCGCAGCGTCGAGGCGCCCAGCTCAGCCCGCAGCCGGTCCATCGAAGTGCGCATGCCCAGCATGCACACCAGCCAGGATGAGGGCAGCGAAGCCACCATCACGGACACCGAAGATGAAGAAGAGGACCTGCCGTTGCCTGACGAAAGCTTCAGCCAGAACGGTCACAAAAAGCGCCCCATGAATTTCCCCAGCTATTTGAAGCAGAGTGAGTCCCTGCCCGAATCCATCAATGGGCGACCCAACCATTCGCTCAATACCACCACGGGCCTGGACGAAAATTCGCCCTTAGAGTCAACCCGCAACTACGTCCCGGAGGTAGGGAGTTCCAGGAACATGCAGTCCACGGACGATTTTGACACCAAGCAGACCTTTCATTCCACAAGTGAACCAGAGCTGCAGGGTTTGGTGAGCGATGAAGAGCAAGAACGGGCGACAGACACGGCTGAGAAGAAAGCATCGTACCCGGCAATGAAATTCCCAGTCATCAACCCCATGCATTCCCAGAACTCCCCTGTGCCTTCCACGCGCCGCTCGGTGGCCAAATTAGACATGAGTCTGAGTCAGGTGCCGCTCACACCGCGGGGCGACTCCTCCACCCCAAGATCCTCCAGGTCTGGCAGCCCCAAACGTCCCACCCCACGTCCTCGCCGGCCCCCTCTTCGGGACCTCAGGGAATCGGTTCACACAGAATCTGTGAGCTCCTACGTGCCTTCAGATCCTGAAAATATGATGGGGTCGTTCAGCAGCGGAGAGGGCAACTACTCCGACGATTTTGGGGAGAACTCCTCCAAAGCCATTCCTGAGAAAACGGAGAGACCGCGTATCATTCCTTCGACAAAGTTGGGATACACCATTCATTAATCGTTATTATGTTTAAAGTAACTGCACTGGTTTTGTTTTGTTCTTATTTTATTGTTTATCTTAGAAAGCAATTAATAGAGAACTGCTGACAAATGTTTTGCTCAGAACATATTGTAAAAGTAAAATACATTCTGCAGACAACAGGATTTGTAGTTGAAGAAGTAATCAACACTCAAACAGATTGGAACAGTTTTTCTGCAAATGTGATATGGAAAAAAACACCAATCAGCACTTGCTTGTTTTGTGAACAAGATAAATAATTATTTGAATGTAGTATCTATAGGTATTAATTTAGTGAAAAAGTGTTTTGAGCAAGATATGGTCCTTTATTCTAAAAGTAATGGCTTTTATCACTGGATGATATTAGCCAATGTCATCATTGGTAGGGGACAATAGTAAATGAGAGCTGTACAACAAATGGTTTTCTACAGTATTGGAATATCATGGTACAGCTTAGTCTTTTGTGGAATACTCTCAAAGTTGGGGGCATTTGCACTGGCTCTAGTCCTCAAATCTCATTGACAGAGTGGGGATGTACACTTGGCTAGGCTTCTCTATATTTTTTTTCTATCCCAGCCTGCTGGTATAGCAGCTGCCTCCTCTTCTATTTGGCTGTTGTAGTTGGAAAAGACAGACTGGCATATATGGTCGGTGTAAATTTACAATTTAGGAATTGACTTAATCCCCTTATCCATGTTTAAAGACCCACCAGATCATGTGTCAAAATCACGTGTTTCACCTCTAATAAGCTCGTAAGAAATCTTGTTTTGACCAAGTTTGACTCCGATACAAATGCCCCTAAATTGAAAATGAAACATGTTTAAAGAGCAGACTCAGTTTGAAGTTGGGGGTATTTGTATGTGGGTCACAGCTACCCAGAAAAACCAAGGGACTTAATCGTGGTGTCTTTAAGATGATTGTGCAGGTTCCTTTACCTTTATTTACAAGGGTTGAGACTTGTCACTTGTGTATCCACTTAATGAGTTTTAATTTTCTTGCAGCTTATGTCTTCTTTTGTTTTTCATCCCAGTTCTTTGAGAATGGAAGTACTTTACTCCCCGTTTATAGTAAACTCGGTTATAAGAAATTTCGGTTACAGTAAAGGAAAGCACTGGTTCCCGGCCAAAGGTCTACTGTTTTATTACTAAATAGACCTCGGATAGTAGCAACTCGGTTATAATAAAAAAACTGCTATAGTAAAGTTACTTTTGGTTCCCCACAGGACTGGCTCCTTGGTTACAATAAAAAAAAAAGTCCTCTTCGTGACCTTTGTAAATACGTCACCAATGTATGCGTCACAGTCTCACCACTCCCCCCACCCACCCATAATAACAACTCCTATAGCAAAGTCATTTGTGGTTCCTTTTCCTTACAATAAAAAAAAATTGTCCTCTTCCTGACCTTTGTAAATACTCATCAATGTATACGTCACAGTCTCACTACTCCCTCTACCCACCTTCATCAACGAAATTGAAAGGCACTCAAAAACATGTTTCTTTCCCCTCATTACTTAGTGGAAAAAAATGAATCCGAAAAAAAAAATATATATACAGCCGAATCCGCTTATAAGAAACTCGCTTATAAGAAAACTCGCTTACAATGAAGCAAAAAAAAATTCCCTGCCGAACTTCTTCTTTCTTATCTATGATCAAAACTGGGATATAAGAAACTCGCTTATAAGAAAACTCGGTTATAAGCAAGCAATTTTTTTCTCCCATCCGCAATGGAAACTTGGATATAAGAAAATTATGTCATACAAGAGAGTTGGTTTGCAGTTCATTTTCTTATAAGCGAGTTCTATTTACTTATAAGCGAATTACCATTGACAACATTTTCTTAAAGACCCCCCAGATCATGAGTCAAAATCACGGGTTCCACCTGTTTTCTCTTATAGCTGGTACAAAATCTTGTTTTGACCAGGTTTGACTCCCATACAAATGCCCCCAAATTGAAAACGAAACACATTTTAAAGAGCAGCCTCAATTTGGAGTTGGGGGAATTTGTATGTGGGTCACAGCTACCCAGAAAAAAACAAGGGATTTAATCGTGTTGGGTCAGTGTGTCTTTAAAAGTGAGTTGGACCTGAACTGAAAGGATGTAACGAGAAAATTGAAGTCGTTCCAAAAAGGGAAAGTTTACATCAAACCAGTTGTGTCACAGACATTCTAAACAGTACAGGCACTAGATTACAAGACTAATTGAGTTGTTTTTGTTCCTTTATTTCATACTTTCCTTCAGTATTCTGTGCAAAATAAATGTTGATCCAAAGAAAAAAATATGAGTACTTTTGTGTTGGTGGTAGAGAGACAAGGGAAAAAACTTCAAAATGTTTTCTTATATCTGAGTTTCGGATATAAGAAAACTTGGATAAACAAAACATCATCTCCCTTCGATTTTCTTATAACCGAGTTTTGCTGTATTTTGATTTGATGATGTGTTTATATTTAGTATTTTACGTTAGCTTTGACTTTGAAAAACGTCATCGGATAAGATAAAAAATACCATAAAAACTTTACTATATCCGAACATCGTTTATAAGAAAAACCTGTTATAGTAAAGGAAAAGCCTTGCTTCCCTGCACTTTACTATAAGCGGGGTGTACTGTACCATATTTTTCGGACTACAAGGCGATATTTTTTTCTCAGACTGAGACTCCTGATAATTTAGTAAGAAAATATAAGAACAAAATATGAGTTTTGTGTAAAACGTGGGTGGTGTGCCTATAGTCCGAAAAATATGGTACTACTACTGTACACCTGAAACAAGATCCAGTATGTTTGTTTGACTGTTAAAGTGTTTAAATCAGCCATGCCAGAACTAGTGGGCAAAACATAACATTGGCAGAATGGTTCCTGGAAATGGTCTACCAAGAATGATGCTCAGCTTGTTATATCTGTGTGTGTGTAGAAAAACAAAAGTTGTGCTTCTCTTCTCATTGTGTTGACTCCTTATCATTTTCCGGACCCTTATTTATTATGGTACACACACACACACAGAGATAATTTATTTTCACCGACACAGAAATTGATATTGCCATGGTTGCAAAATTAATGCTGTCCATGCCTATTGCAAATTTACTGTAGATGTTTTGTTTCGTTTGGTCTATGCATGTATGTAGTAGTATTTTTGTGTGTTGATAATGAATTATTTTGTTTGTTCAAATTTTGTATGCTGTCTAATGTCGCTGTTGATGTGAAGAGACATTAAATTCCAGAGAGAAATACAGGTCCTGGAATCAGAAAACATGACATGACATAACAAACAATATTGTATAAAATTGCTCTATCAGAGGTTCCGTTAGACCGGCATATGCCGGTTTTTACCGATATTTTGTCTAGTACCGATAAAAATTAATGTCATCAGTATCGCGTACCGGTACCTGAGACTCTCTCTCTCTCTCTCCCCTCACCCCCCTCTGACGTCTTTCTGTCGTTCTGTTTGTCTGATGATGACCACAAAAGTGACGTAACTTGGTCTTAAAAGGCAACATACAATGACGCATTACGATCGCATAGAGCTATGTACAGATATTTTCTGCACAGCGAAGTTTGATTGCACCGGCTGTGTGATGGCCAGTACCAGAATATTTTCCTGTTGCCGGTACTGTCCACCGAAACTTTTGGTAGGCTAGCGGAACCTCTGTCTATTGTACACTATATAGAAAGATTGGTATGCGAGTACATTAGTCCTATATTTTTTATATGCAAGTCATAAACAAAATGTAGATTTTTATACCCATATGATAAACTTGGATTTAAAAAAAAATATAAATGTAGTTATTTTGAAATAGTATTGTTTCGTTCACATCAGAGTAAACTTCTTCTTCGCTCAGTTTCCTGTCATATGAGCGTAGGTGCATCATGCTGCCGTTATGCGCCTAACTAAAAAATAGTTAGGCCTAGCATGTCCGACTTTTGCTGAAAAATCTTTGTAAGAATTTAAAGAAAAAAAGGCAGGAGAATGGACCAGTACGATAAAAGATAGTAGATGACAGCAAAGGAAAAAGGAAGAGTCAAAGAGAGTGACAGATTAGAGGAAGTTACAAGCACAGAACTTCCAGAAAGTGGGGGAACTATTTGTACGAAAGACACCCCCCCCCCCCCCCCCGGTTTTCCCAGGGATCAGAGTAAGCAAAAGATACTTCTGCTGACAGAACTTTGTGAGGGTTAAATTTCTTAAAATCATAGGTGGGTACTTTAGCCTAGTGGTGTTAACAGAATTTCTTGGATCACCAGCTGTCCAAAATTGATGGGGGAAAAGGGGGGCAAACAGAACAAACATTTTTTAGTGTAATAGTAGGACCTCCAGGGATCATGAATGGACGTGACCAAGCCCTCTGAAAAGTTCTGTATTGCATTGTATTGTGTTGGATTGTATCATTTATTTTCAGCTGATCACACCCTCTTTCGAAAATTGGGACTGCTCTCGCTGGGAGAGGGCTTTACTGTTTGTTAGTTGTGCAGTGCCACCCCTTGTTGAGCATGATGCCATGTTATGTGTACACATGGCATTTCAGTTTATCATCCCTTCTGGATGACTTAACACTCGGATCGTCAGGCATCAGAATTGTCAGAGGATTTGTAAATGTCATTTTCAGAGGTTTAAAAATTTCTGTCATATTTGTTTGTGGTGTCAAGAGGTTTTTGTCCATTTTTGCTGACAGTGATTTTTAATGTGAATGATATTTGAATTTTTATTTTTTTTTACTTTTTGGTAATGTTTGTAACTGATTTTAATGTGACCCCTGTACTGCCCGAGACCTTGGTGGTCCATGTACCATGCTTTCAGAGGATTGGACTTCAGACTGTAATGTCTGTACTCCAGTTACTGTGGCGGTACCATAGCCGATGAGGTTTATCCGAGGCGTGGTTACTGCTACACCTACCTGTATTGTTAACAAATCGGGACTTTACTGGTGTTGCACTGCCTCCGGGCATTGCCTCCAGTATTGTTCCCACCATCTTTGTATTTACAAATGTCCCATAATTATGTGTCTGTTCCAGACCGAGAGGACGTAAAACACCATTTTTCATTCTCATGACCGTAATGTCTTGTGGGAGGGTGAGCAGAAGTAACTGCAAATTATGTCCAATACTGAACCCAGACACTCCTGTTGAAACATAAGATGGGGGATTTATTCTTTCAAAACTTATTATATGGTTTTGTCTCTCCTTGTTGATTTTCCTTGTTAATAGTTTGTACATGTTGTGTGTGTGTAATGGTTTGTTTCCTGTTGTTTCAAATGAAATTTGTTACATTTGGTCTACAAAAGTGTAATGAGGAATTTTTTGGTTTGTGTGTCTATGTCACACCTTTTTTTTTTTAAACATCTTGTTGTGATCAATACAATCAGTGTAGTCATTCGGATACAAGGACTTTTTGAATTTGCAGAACCACTAAACATTCATGAAAGGTACAAACTATAGTAACATCATCAAACCTGTGTCCTGAGGGTGCCAGAATGATCATCTGAGTGACCGTGGGCCCAAAAGAGAAGAAGTGTCATAGCAAATTGCTAAAAAATAATGTTACCTCCCTTAATCACTGAATGTGAGTGCTAAGTCCATTGAAGAACTAGTGGAGTGGAAATTTTGGGAGGGTAAATGTGGACCAAGGTCATGTCTACCGCTCAGTGACACCTTCAAAGCTCAGACACATACAAGGGGAATTTCATCTTTGAAAACCTATTTCTCCATATCTGTGCCAGATTCCATTCTTTTCAACAGTCTGTGTGTGTATAATGATTGTTAAGTGGTTTTGCTTCAAATGCTATTTATAATCTTAATCAAGATGATTTTAGCATATGAGATAAAAGTGTGTAACAGCAAAGGCCTGTATTGGCAATTACTTGCACCAGTTTCTGTTTGTAGCTGCGCACTTTGTATTGCCACTTTATTTATGAAAAGTGTCTTTCTCTATGTATCTCCTACATACACATAACATT
Source organism: Phymorhynchus buccinoides (assembly GCA_017654935.2). NCBI lineage: Eukaryota > Metazoa > Mollusca > Gastropoda > Neogastropoda > Raphitomidae > Phymorhynchus > Phymorhynchus buccinoides. The sequence continues at coordinate 62,316 of JAGGCT020001824.1, forward strand.
TCAAGACAAATATTTGTTTGGCCTATAAGTATTTATTTAAAATAAAACATGCTTGTATATTGACATGGTCTTTGTGTGCTTGTGTGTGTTCACTTTGTCTCCATATTAATCCCATTCGTTTTTACACGCAACCACTCATGCACACACATACATACACATATGTATACATACTCGCACATTCTTTCTCTCTCTGTCTCTCATTCACAAACACTTACAAATGCACATATATACACTATAACTCTTTTGTTCTCACTCCTCATGCTCTTTTCTTTTTCTGCAAAAGCATCTTTAACATAGCACAATGCACACTGTTAAACACGATTAACTTACAACACTAGACAGTCACTTTCATTTTTAAGTTTATTTGTAGTTTAGATCTCAAACTCATCAGTGTACACTATGGAATGAAAATCAGCCATCAAGGTATCATATCTAGCTAGGGCATTGTGAAACTAAGAGATTCAGGTGCAGAAGTGCACCTTAGCTGAGGTGATGCAGGTGTAACTAATGAAACCCTGTTGGCACAGAACCATACTCATGACAGCTTCAAATGGCAGTGTGTATGTGTTGTGATATTGACATTGCAGACAAAAAGAACCAGCAGCCAGCAAAGATCTTTTTACATGCACATACATGTAGTTGTTATTGTTGAAGCTTTTGCACAAGTGCTCATTCATTACTGTATGTTACGGACTATAAGGCGACACTTATTTTTCCTGATTGAGACTCCTGCACTTTATTATTAGACTAACAATTTACAAAGTAACTTTGAATGACAAAATAAGATTTTTTTATAATATGGGGGATGCGTCTTTCAATGTGAAGCGCCTTACTGTGCGTAAAAGATGGTACTTTTGTTTCAAAACTTCCTTGAGTCAATAATAATAATCTTTCAAAATGTGAAGTCTGGTGGTTCGTGGAACATTTTGGATATGGCATTATCAAATTTTACTGAACACATTTTGACATGAATAATGACAAAAACAGGATTGAAAGGTATTTTTAGCAACATGAATGAATGTTTAATAACAGAAAGCCCCTTCTTTACATTGGTCTGAAAATCACAAAGAAAATACATTTAAAATAATGAGGCAGCACAGTACCTCCTTCCATATACAAAGTGTGAATCATATGCAAATTTCCAATCCATTATCAGTACAACATTATGTCCATCGATGAAAATTTCTGCTGTGTGATTAAACACTTCCGAATGCTGTAAAATAAACAATAAGAATCACAGATTTGACAGTAATATATAAGGGCAAAAAAGGAATATGAGAAAAATAGAAAAATGAGCAACAGTACAGTACAGCAGTACACACACACAAAAATACAGTTTAGTTAAAATTGAGCCTAAAAAAATCTGTGAATGAAAGAAAAAAAAAGCATGAATGTCTCTAAATAGGATCGAGAATACTGACTGAGAGAGAACAGCTTTTGAAATTGAGCCTTTATTATCTGTCATTAACACAGAAAAAAATTGGGAAAAAAATCAAATTGTCAAAAGCAATCTAACTTTCTATATAAACTAAAAGCCATGTGATCACAATAAATGCCAAAAGGACAAACAATGCTAAAAAGTTAGACAATTGCATTAAAAGTAAATCATTCAAACATGTGGATGTGATATGCACACCTTACATTCATCCATTCACGTATGTAACTTATGTATGTAAATTAACTCAGCGTATGAGTATGCATACACTTACACTCACTCATACACTTCCTGCCAAATTAGATATCTTCTCATATAAAACTCATCACTGTCACATTCAGATTTGTTCAATCTCACTTAGACACAACAAAAAAGAATACCAGAAAATGTTATTTCATAATAATCCTACTTAACCCACACACACACACACATTACTTCAGGTATGGCTATCCATGGTAATGGATGAATCATGAAGAAACTAAGATTAATACCTGTAATAATCCTACTTAACCCACACAATCACACACACACACACATTACTTCAGGTATGGCTATCCATGGTAATGGATGAATCATGAAGAAACTAAGATTAATACCTGTAATAATCCTACTTAACCCACACAATCACACACACACACACATTACTTCAGGTATGGCTATCCATGGTAATGGATGAATCATGAAGAAACTAAGATTAATACCTGTTCAAAGTAGTGAGTTTAAAAAAAAAATTAAAGGTCGGTGTAAGACTTGAACTCTCCTTCCTTTTGGTAGAAACTGGTTTCATGGAATAAAAATAAACATGCTGACTGTGATTTTGTGAAATAAGAAGTGACTTGGTTTTGGTCCCGAGCGGAAAGTTTCTTTTTCCTTGAATGTTTCCCCCCCTTTTTGTGAAAGTTGGTAGGATTTCTCTGGAATCTTTGGATAAAAGGAGAGTTCTGCCTGTATATCTCTGTGATGGGACTAATAGAATTCATACCTGAGGCAGAAAAAAACCCACGAAAGTATAATACATGTACATATGTGCCAACAAATCTTTATACCCCTTTTTTTTTTTCCAAACATGATCGAAAATTCTGTTCTCAATTTCCTATGCATCATGTGTTCTTTTTAATTCTAAATCAATTTTGACACTATTCATGGGAGTAAATTCATATGGTCTTGTTTTACATGACCTGTTTTATAATCGCTCTCTCTGTGGTCTTTGTCTATTATGGTCTCTTTTTCTCACCCCACCCCCTCCACACACACACACAATTGCATCAGTGTTAATGGCTTCCCACACAAAACATTTTGATGATTTCAAAACAAGAAACCATTTTTTGTGTTTTTTAACCCTGTCACGATTCACTATTGCACTTTAGCTGTTTCTAGCTGAGTCATGACAAAAGTTCCAAAAAGAGAGAAAAAAAGAACTGAAACATACTTGGGGACTAGGCATTGATTTTTTTTTAAGATATCCAGCCACAGCGTTACATAAAAGTCCCTTCAATCAAGAGTACAGCTGAAAGGTATCAAAAGAAGTAACTATTTACAGAAAATAAATTGTAACCCCTTCACTGCCTGCCCCATGTCTACTACAGTCTGTGTGATGTCACTGACGATGTCATAACTTTTGATGTCATTGTCCTGGAATGCTGGTTTTTGTTTAGACAAGTCAGGAAAGATATCTGTAGACCATTCTCAGATTGAGTCTAACAGGTCTCTTTTAAATTGTATGATAAGAAAATCAATAAAACGAATTTCGGACAAATAAAATGTCATTTTAGACAAAATCAGATTGTCCCCCATGAAAAAGTAGAACAAACACAAGGCATTTGTCCTACCAATTAATGAAAGATCACTCGCGCAAACCGCAAAATTATGTCCCTTGGCTATTTGCAAAACATTTCCTATTTGTCAATTTTTCTCTGGCAGTGAAGGGGTTAATAGAAACTACCATAATTTAGGATGTAAGACACCCCCCTCACAGCTGTTCCGTCCCACACAAAATCAAGCTGTTTAGTTAAAAGACTCAATCTAGAAACTGCATCAAGCATTTGTGATGCAGCACAGGAAAACCAGGCTAATGTCGTAAATGATCACTTTTGACTTATTCATATTTTCAGAAAGGCCAGAGACAACAGATTAACAGGCAAAAAACCGAATTCATCTATCTCTAATAGTTTATTTTGAACAATTTTTCAATCAATCAAATCTTTCTCTCTTTCTCTCTCTTGTGGCTGGCCGACTTTAGCTGGGTATTCGCGTACTGCATCACATTTGTTTGTAACAAATATTTTGGCTGTATGTTCTTCATTGTATTTTTAACATATTTATTCCATGAAATTAAGGGTAAAAACTTATTTTTGTTGAGCAGTATCATGTTCCACTGCATTATCCAACAATCGTCGCTTATCAGTGAAGTGTCAGCCATGATTGTTTCAAAATCCAAATCAGTTGTGAAACATAAAAAATCTGGCTGGATCATATGCAAAGATCAGCCAACAATTAGCCGAATTCACCTTGGCTCTTCTGTTTCAATCTTCAAATGTTTACATTTTGTGTTAAATAATTTGATTTTCATTTTTCCCTTCACCATTCCAATTGCTATGGGCCAGTGGCCAAACAAGTACAACTTTTTATGTTTTTACTTTGATTTTTTCCTTCACCATGGATTCTGGTGTACATGTGGCTTTTTTATTTTCATTTTCAAAGAGAGAAAAAAAAAAGGGGGGGGGGGTATCACATAATAAAATATATGAAACCATTATCAAATACAGGCTAATCAACATCAACAGTCTATATATACTGTACGACCATTGATCGATCATACAGTCATAGAATGAATGCATATCATCAGCTACAAACGTCTCAGAGTAAATGAACAAAAAGTTGTAAAACAACAAAAGCATCAATGACATAAGCAACAATAATATAATTTTTAAAAAGAAGATAATCATTCTCAGAGTGAATGAACAAAAAGTTGCAGAACAATGAAAACATCAACGAAAAGAAGAAAAAAAAATGGGGAGAGAACGATAATACTAAAACACTAAAGTGAAAGTTTGTCACTGCAGTCTGTGTTCAAAGCACCGCACAGAGAGAGGGAGAGCAAGTTTCTGTGACTGGATCATGGTGCCAACTTTGACACTAAAAATTCCTCTGTGAATTCTTCGATGTCGCGAAGATCGTAAACCTGTGACCACAGAAGAAAAAAAGCAGAATAACATACTTTAATTAAATGAATACATTAGTATGTAATAGGTAGTAAAGTTTTCTTTTGCTTTCTCTCAATAGAACAAGGTGGATAGAATTTAATTCATCCAGTAGCCTAAATGAAAACAAAGAATGATGTGTCCAGTCACTGGAAGAGTGGATGGTTTAGGAGTAGTCCAACCTTTACTATAAAAAAAAAACCCAACTCTGTCTGTCAGTGTTATGAAATTGGTCACTCCCAGGGAAAATATGAAGGACTTTACGATTGCCCAGGACAAGTGACCTAGTCTGTTGGGCAGGTAGGATGGTTGCTCAACCTGCCCAATAATAACATGCCAGACCAGACATTGCTTCTGAGCATTTTCTCGGAATCAGATAGAAGTGACACACACACTACATGGACAGCTAGGCCCACTGTGGTTATCTGACAGTGCTTAATTTATAAACGTCAGGAACGGTATTCATGTCGAGATAGCATGAGGAAAACTACCGTAACTATAAATGATGCACCTGGAAAACTACCGTAACTATAAGTTTGCACCTTTTTATAAGGTGCACCCCAAAATTTTGGACAAAATTCAGACTTTCTTTCTATTTTATCAGTCATATTATACGACACAGGGGTCTTAATCTGGGAGAAAAAGCACAGTGGAACCTCCCTTTTAACCCACTGTGCACTACCCATTGGCCCTGCGCGCTGCACTCCCAGCCTGCAGGTTATGAGAGAGAGGTACTAGTTTCATTACAAAACATACACACAAAAATGACAATGAAGTCCTTGCAAATGATTTAAAATCGCGCAACAAGTTTAGCGATCATTCTGACGCAAATAGCTTCAGAATAAACGTATTTTAGTCAATAGTTTCTAGATTGATAAGGAATTGAAAGTAAATGGAGGTCTCTGCCCAACAATTTGTCAGACGCAGGTAGTTGCACTAGGGTGCCCGACAAATTGACGGGCGTAGGGCAGAATAAGTTGAAACCTTAAGTGGGAGGGAGTCTTATAAGGGGGGGGGGGGGGGGGGGGGGGGGGGGATTATTAGGGAGGTTCCACTGTATCATCTTACACTTTGAAAAATACAGTATATTGGCTATTCAGAATCCAAGGTCTCTGCCACAGAAAAAGACGTGCTGGGATTTAAGCCCAAGAACGATTGACCAAGGGGATTCCAAGGAGTGATAGACATTTTTCTAATTTTCAAGGGTTTTCAAGCACCTATTTGGCCAGGATGAAATTCAAAGGTGTTTCAAAGGTTGACAAGAGAAGTATGAACCCTCGTTCCCTGTTAATTGATGCAATCTCAATCAATTTTGACACAATGAGTACAAACAAAGCAGCTACAGTTGCAAGAACAAGACAAATGTTCGTGCAAGAACCAAGTAAACAATAGCTGCCACAAGAGTCAGTAAGTGCTTCTGCATCTGGTACACGTACATTGGCCATAGCCAATTCTGTTGTATTTCAAGTCAGCTTTTCCCTTTTTAGTCTTGACTAAACAGTTTCCGACCACTTTCTTTCTTTGTGTTACCCTTTTCTTTTTCCCCCAACAGAAGAAAACAATATTTAGAGTAAAATAAATACATAGCCAAACCATCATAAGAAGGGTCAAATTGGAACAAAATGAAATGACTGGGTTATATAGGGTTTGGGGCAAGATGTTTTCAACCAACATTATTTTTCCAGTACATTCATAAACAAACGAAAACATAGCAGACTAACCTTTGTTGCTTGAGCTGCTGTCACTACAGCTTGCTTAGTGCCCGCGTACTTCATGTTCTCCTCTGGGTTACACCCTAGATTAAAGCACACAGATAAAGAAAAAAGCATCAACAAAGTATACACAATACAGTAGAACCTCCCTTATAAGACTCCCTCCCACATAAGACCTACTTCTCCGAGACATTGCCCTTCTTTGTAAGTATTAAAATTACCTCCCTTATAAGACCCCTCTCTTATAAGACCTCATTTTGGATGATTTTTGAAAGACTTATAAGGGAGGTTCCACTGTACTGTTTGCTTTTCCACACTGTTTTTGTTATTATTTTTGTGTGTATTTACTGGTAATAAGTAAACTATCTGAAATATTATGCAATATGATACAATCGAACATCAGTATTCCAACCAAAGATATTCTAAAAGGGTAAGATGGATTACTTAAAAGCTCGGCGAACCGGGCTGATAGAGTTATCGTTAGTGGGGACGTGTACACTATTCACAGTGGAGGCTATCCAAAAACTCGGACTAGAACTTGAACGGAGAATTCAACTGGCCTATCGATGTGTAAAATGTGTCACATTTCAAAGGGACATAACCAGTGTTTCTGTCCTCACTACTCATATAGGGAAAAGAGACTGGATGTTTATCTTCCCCTGTACAGTCTTTGTTCCAACCATACAATTGACTGGCAAAAACTGTCCATAATTGGGAGGTGGTCATCATACTGGAAACTCCTTTAGTAATAAATAATTAGAGAAGAAGCTGAGTAAAACTGTCCTGATTAACACCAGTTGTCCGTTAGGCAGGGTTTGTTTGTTTTTATTTCTTTACAAGTAATATTGCTGTATGGAATAATGGCGTGTGCGTGTGTGTGTGTGTGTGTTTTAAAAAAAAGAATAAATAAAAAAGATCGAGTTGCTTTTACTGTTTTAGGAAATAAATTCTAGTAGAAACCTAGCTGATAATGTTCAGTAAATAGATCTGAATGAAAACCCAGCTGGTAATGTTCAGTAAATAGATCTGAATGAAAACCCAGCTGGTAATGTTCAGGGCATTAATTCTACCAGAAACACAGCTTGTAATGTTCACTCGCCCTGGCTGCCCATAAATGAAGGTATGAAATCCGTAATCCAGAATCCTAGGTATTCAGATCACTCGACAGATGTGATCCAAATGTCTCCTACTTACCCAAAGGGCTGATGTAAAAAAAGCACAATGGGAATGTTTTGCGCCCATCTTTGGTGTTGTGTACGTAGCTCAGCAGAATGTAGGACGGATGATTCTCAGGCAGCTCATTCTTCAGTTCCTCTATGGTCATGTCCTGAAACAGTATCCAGGCAAGTAGGTTGGTAGGCAGGTTGGTAGAAAGACAGACAGGCAAAAGATAGACTGAAAGACAGACAGACATGTACTCAGCCCTGATGTAGTAAGATAGATGACACAAACAAGACTAGACGAGATAAAATGCTTAAGCCTTTTGTGAGATCTAATAAGGTAAGATAGAGATAGATACATGTGCAGGTACAGCTTGACAGATGGATAGATTGAAATGAATATATGTTCTAACTCATACATAGTCTCAAACCTATCTCTAAGAGGCTTATAATCACCAAGTAACGGGTTGCTCTACCCAAATAAGAGCAAAATAAATCACTGCTACAGTAAATAACGGGCTGTGAGCCCTAGTTATAGAGCTTACCTCATACTCCTCATCCTCTACAACTACCGAGTCCTTGATTTTCACTGAAAGATAGAAAAACAATCCACTTAGTGTTATACAATGCATGCAAAAAAAACACGAAGAATGGAACAACATATGACTATGTGTACCGCTCTGACTGAATGTGAGTGTGATAGAATATGGATACTTTTAAAAACTTCTGGTTAGTGTAAAAGCTTTGTGCAGTTGCTAATACAGTTGCTAGGCACCAGCATAGCTTCTATTCCTTGGTGTTGAACCAGGCATATATATGTGGCTGGCGAGATTTTAAAGAAAACTCTCATAAACAGAGTGTAGTCAAAGGAAGAGAAGCGCATTAAAAGATTCCTACAAAAATACATTTCTATTTAAGCAGTGACCTAGCTATCTTAACTCTTTCAATCCTGCAGACCGGTTTTCCGGTTTCAAGGCTTAATACCTTTCAATCCTGGAGAACGGAAAACCGTTCTGGAAGAAATAACTCCTTTCAATCCGAGAGACCGGTATTCCGGGATCGTACTTTGGACTTACCGCAATTCGCGCCATCAAAGTACGTCATTTACCCTTGACCCAGCCCTAACGGGACTGTTTATGAGTGGAATGTGATGCCAGACCCCCCCAGCCGTTTACCCTTCCCTTTCCCCCACCCCCTCCTCCTTCCAGCTCTGTGGGGAAGGGGTCGTTTTGAGTGAATGCGTGTAGTAGGTGTGTACTGTGCACATGGCAGTTTTTCTTGGCAGTGAAAATGGAAGGTGGAGAAAATTCTGATTCTGACCAATTTGACAGAAGAAGAGTGAGTTTAGTTCGTGGCAGCTATTGAAGCGCATATAGGTGGTGATGATGATAGTGGTGAGGAGTTAGATTATCAAAACTTACCTTTGTTCTACACTCGACAGAGTTTTGAGTGGATTAGGGGGAATTATGTCACACCAAAACCGAAACTAGGACGGAATTCAAACATCGATCAGGGCCTGTGTGTGTGTTAGACACATCAATGAAAGCGCAAGATTATTTTCAGTTATATTACTCTGATGAAGTGCTCAGTTCTCTGCTAGAATATACCAACAATAACACCTAAAAAAACGCACCGAGGAGCCAGAGAAAAACAAAGGTGTAGGTGACAAGCACACCTGTGTGTTGTGCACGGCACGACACCCCAAGTACAAGCATGCACACACTGGTGTCAGCTATGCCGACACCCCTTCAAAACGTGTCAAACTACAATGATGTGTGAAAAGTGTGGTATCTGTGCTCCAAACAGCGTCACAGTGACTGCTTCAAGGTGTGTCACACACGTGTCACCTATGTGTGACATGTGATGTGATGACTGTGACAGGGGTACATACATGCGTAGATAGGGAACGTGAAAATATTATCTGTGTAAAAAAAAGTGTGCAAAATAGTGTGGTGCTTGTCTATATATTTTGTGTTGTATCCATACATAATCGTCAAAACAGACAATAAACTGTTGATGTGTTGGGGACAATTATGGTGACAATGGTGACACTTATCTGTGGAGTAATGACAAGCACAATGCATGGGGATGTACAGGAGGCATCGCTTGGTGAGTGCGTGCATGAAATATACAATTTGCTTTAAAAACACTGACCTGCATGTATGGCATGATGGTATGTTTTATGTTAAATTGTAAACTTACCTGTTTTACACCTGTGTGTCATCTGTCATGTCACCATAATGTGTCAACATGGTCACAAACAGCTCTCACATCAAATCCCTACACAACGGTATATGACATTCTTAGGTTCGTGTAATGTGGGTTACTGCCGTAAGTCTCTAAAATAAGTACCCCATTTTCACATTTTTAACCCTCTATAAATCCAGGAATGAAGGGAATAGATAGATAATAGAAACATAGGAATAAGGGGAAGTAACAGTTAGTGTAAAACCAGGAATGAAAGAGTTAAAATCAAATAACCACACTTTGCAAGCATACAACTTCATATGAGCAGACAAGTTCATTATTTAGTGATTCAATAAGATAGGTTTCAACTTGGGTTTTAAACCCAAAAAAGTACCAAAGGTAACTAAAAAAATAAAATAAAAAGTATGTTGGCGAAACGTATCGGTCACTCGCAGACCGTTTCGAGGAATATCTCCGGTCCATGAAACTTCAAAAGGACTCTCCTGTAGGTCTTCAATTCAACAAAGGTAGCCACCACAGCTTCACCCACGCGAAAATCGCAGCTGTGGCAGATCACTTCGACCAAGACCTACAGGAAGTTCATGGAGTCCAAAATCATTACCAAGTCAAGTCAAGTCAAGTCCACTATATTATCTCAACAGAGAAATTACATTCTTGGAACTCTGGCACCAGCTGGCCTAGATAAGAAAGAATAAGACAGTTCACTTCAAGACTATGCAACCCAAATCCTTTTTGTTTGTGGGTCTCCCCCTTCAACCCCCCTCCTCTTCCCACCCTCCACCCTTTGTCCACTACTTTCCTTCCTTGTATTTCATATACTTTTAAATAGTTTTAGTTTATTGTTATTGCAGTTTTTGTTGTTTTCCATTTTTTGTATTATTTTATCCAACATACCCTATTCCCTCTTTGACTTCATTGATATGATCTCATTCTTTTTAGTTGCCAGGGATTAAGGGTTTAGCCCGAAACGTTGGCATTTGTTTTGCATTGTTTAGACTCTATGTGTGGATTTCTTTAACAACAGACTTAATTTTTTATTCCAAAAAGCACAGTTTTCTAGGAAAAATCCAAACTTTGCAACAATAAAACCCCTGAAAGATGTGAATCTTGCATTTATTTCAAGGACTTTTCCATAGTTGAATATTATTAGAACAAGATCGCATACTACTGGAAACATAATGTACAGATATAAATCAGTTTGAATCAACGATATCAAACAGAAGAAGAACAAAACCAGAAACACTCTGTACTATTACTTTATTAACAATATTACTAAATAATATTACTTTACAAGCATCACTGAAGTAGTCTGAAAGCAAATACTTTTTTCTTTGGATTAATGCACTTTTTTCTTTATACAAGATGTCATGGTCAGAAGGAAGCAAGAAAAGCGAAGGGGGAAAGGGGGCAGTTCATTAACTAACATGAACTCACATCATTCAGATACAAGTCTGCATCAAAATCTTTAGTCTCTAGCAAAGAATCAAGAAACATAACCAAGATGTACTCATGCACACCATGCATGCGTAATGATGATATACAAATTAGGAAATGGTTAAAACAGGGATAAAGAGGGGGTGAAGAAAACAAAAGGGTACCTTTAGAATGTGAGACTTACCTTTTTCCTTCACCCCTTTTTTATCCCTGTATTTCTGAAGGTACAGCAGTCTTTATTTCATCTTTTAATGATCAAAACATAATATAAAATGTATTATGCTCTCTGTTGTACTTTTCAAATGTCAAGTTCATCATCAATAAAAAATAAAAATAAAAAATAAAAAATCAGATATACTTACTAATTATGGCGGCAATGTTGTTTCCCTTTCTGAACTTGAATTTCTTCATCTTCTCCTGTAAGTCCTTGTCGATGTCACAGACCTGAAGCGTTTGTGCCTGTGGGAAGGAACAAAATTGATCATTGCACAAATATACTGGTCAGCTAGAAAGAAAGACAGATAACAAATCAGGTTATAGCTAGACTTTGTGTTTATTGTGGTGGAGTTGGAAGAGGAAGAAAGAGAGAACATCTAAAAATGTTAAACTACTATACTGAAACCCCTTGCAGACATGAGATAAACACAACAGACTGCTTACTTACTGCTTGCATAACCATCTGAGGCAGTTACATCAGCCTTGATGGTGGACTTATAAACCCAGGGAGCTGGAGAAACATGTTTTATGGTTTCGTTTTCAGTTGCTTTCTTGCTTAGTTCAGTTTTATTTCCTTTCCTGCAATGCACTTGTTTACATGGCATTGGATAGCCCAATGCTAAAAAGTCAGATTCAGATATAATACTCTCACGGGCTGCTCCCAAGCCCCCTCCCCCCCAACCCCCTGCAGTGTTAAATCTTATGCACAGATGTACAACTATGATACTCAAATCTTCCGTCTGATGCATTGGATTTCAGGCCAGCATGTCACAAAACGTAGCGAATTTTTCACCTAATGCACAGTTTTTCAATACAATGTTAAAACTTTTTTAAAGGAAGGCGCCTTTAAAGGAGCTACAATGTGACCCAGCACCACAAAAGGGACATTAAGTGTCAAAATGACCATTCTGAGAAAATGGTACAGTTAAAAACTTAATTCAATTCCCTTTCAAATGATATAACAACTGTTCTTTTAACTTTTCCCGCTTTAGAGTTATGAGCATTTAAAGTTGGTAGGGTGACTATCGGCCATTTTGAGAAATGAAAGTCTAAAGACTAGCTGAAGAAAATGCATCCAACCTACTCATTTTAAAGCACTTTTGGGGGGGTATTTAGAGACCATAACAAAGACTGTCCTTTATAAATATGAAAGATGAGATGTTCGAGAGCACGAAAATACCCATAACTCAAAATTGATAAACAATGAGATTTTTGACTTTGCAAGCCTTTTGTGAGAAACTAGCCCAGCGACTTAATGTCCCTTTCATGGTGCTGGGTCACAAATACCCAGGTGACCTAAATTTCTAGAGGCATATTTTGTACGCTGATTTCAAAAATAGAATTAACACTGCCTGTTGCCTCACTCTCTTTGCTCCACTATCCACCACCACATACACCCCCCACCCCCACCCCCCAAACAAACAAAAAATGTATCCCCTGAATTCATATCATATATTATCATATAGACTATGGCTAATAATCTGGGTAGTCACTCAAGTAACAAGCTCTTCTTGTTTCATAATATATTTTTTTAATATTGAATGTTCCATCAATGATTTGATTATGACGCTTAGTATGCAAGGGGTTTCCAAATAACAGCAGACTTGTGTTGAGTAATTGCTGCCCAGATGATCAGCTTGAATGAGATTGGTAAGGAGGGGGGGGGGGGGGGTAATCTGAGGGAGAGTGGACAAGGCAGGGGGAACTGAGATAAAGGAAGGGCAAGCATGAATGGGGGGTGATGGGGGGGGGGGGGGAGGGATGTTCATTTGGGATTTCCAGTCCTCCACCGAAGCTGATGATCACGATAACGAATCCTGTAGTCAGGATGACCGTAGGGGTGCCTCTGAAGATTTCACAACCAGAAGCTGATGATCACGATCACGAATCCTGTAGTCAGGATGACCGTAGGGGTGCCTCTGAAGATTTCACAACCAGAAGCTGATGATATAATGCCTCAAATGGAAGAGAGTTCCACTCACACACAGCCCTGGGAAAGAATGAAAACTTCATGTGATTGGTTTTGCAGGCAGAGAGTATGTAGACTGATGTGTGAGTGACAAGTCTTGTCACATATGTACCCCCGTGGGGATATCGGGGGGTCTTTTTGTATAAATAGTCCCCCCACCTTCTGGAAGTTTTGTGCTTAACTGTTATCTACTATCTTTCTGCCTTACCAGTCCATTCTCCTGCCTTTTGTCATGAAACACTTTCAAAAAGATTTCCTCCAGCCGAAGTCGGACATGCTGGGCCTAACTATTTCTTTGTTAGGCGCATAACGGCAGCATAACGCATATGCGCTCATAATTGACAGGAAACTGAGCGATCGAAGAAGAAGAAGAAGAAGAAGTCACATCTGTGGGGATGGGGAGTTAATCTGTGAGAGAAAAGAGAACAGTTGATCGCTTTTTTGGTGAAGAGATTATCTCCCCCAGGGGCAGAAATGTGAATATTACCGTGTTGCTGAGAGCAGAAGAGGAAGAACAGGTAAAAGAGGTGGTGGCCACACCCTTACCAATGAGATGAAATAAAATACCTGGGAGTTACCATTACTAAACATCTATGCTAGGGGTAGGACTCCCATATTGCTAACATTGTCAGCAAAGCTAACAAGACTCTTGGCTTTACAAGATGAATATTACCGACAGTCTGGACCATCAAGATCAATGTGCGCACGTGTGTGTGTGTGTGTAATCATATCTTTTATTAGTTCATTTTTAGTCTGCTTGAACATGCTGTGGAAGATAATTTTCCATTTAAACCATGTTTTAGTGGACAATAAAGTTCTTGAATTGAATTGAATTCAAAAGAGCCTTCCTTGCCCTCGTATGACCAACACTTCAATATGCGAACAGCGATTAGGACCCTTTCACCAGCAAACAAAATTGAAGCAGTTCTACGGAGGGCAACGTGCTGGGTTGTCAAAATTGAAGCAGTTCAACGGAGGAGGATGCACTGGGTTGTCAACCACCATCAAAATACATCCAGCGTGGAAGCAATGTATCAACAGCTGAACTGGTTCCCACTAGCTGAATGTAAAAGGAAGGCCTGTCTCACCAACTTCTTCAAGATCCATCACAGGCAATTGGTGATTAATTCCACCAGGAACGAAACCAGTCCCCAGTCCTCCAACAAAATCAACCTGCTCCCTGCATGGTGAGTCTTACCAGCTGCCAGTATGCAGAACCTTGTATTGCCAGCAGGCATTCTTTCCTCACACCATCGCTGAGTGGAATGCACTTCCATCGGTGGCAGTTTCATCAGCCATGGTGGAACTTAGAAGCCTTCAAGAACCAAATCTAACTCCCCACCCCACCCTCCCCTTCAGATCCCTGTCAAATCCCTGCTGTATATAGACTTCACCCCTCCATTGTCCCCTACCCAACTAAACTCATTGCACCTTGGACTTGACACTGATCAACCCTGATTTGACTTTTCAACACTGATATGGAAATTCTACCCCCCACTACCCCACCCCAAACCCAGCTAACTAATGATTGCAACAACTACATCATTCCATGCCCATCTCATGTTGTCATCATCTCTGTGCACACACATCGTTAGCCCTCACAGTTTGGGGCCATCTTCGAGTCTGGTGTCCCTACAATCCCCCTCTCTCCACAGTTATTCATTAACCACGCCTCCTCATGCTAATCTGTCTGATCCTGCCCCCTATTTTCACTGGAAGCTATCTGCAGGACTCAACACCAGCTACTTGCAATTTCATTGGATGGCAGCAACAGCAAACAGCCATTTTGTCTTGGGTTTTTTTAGGGGTTTTTAACCCTAACCCCAATCCTAACCCTATCCCTTTCCCGGACGTTCAATTCTAACCCTATCCCTACCTAACCCTATCCTGACCTGGAGAAAGGGACAGGAGTTGCATTGAGTTCAAAACTTGAAAACAAAATTGTTGGTGTCGATCATGCAGATAGCTTTCTGTCTATTTTCTGCTCTAGTTAAAGCCCTTTCGACACTTACCACAAACCCTTCTTAGTATCAACAACATAATCTTGAACACGGTGAACGTGGATGATGCATGTAAAACTACAAGTTTTACTGTAAAAGGAAGAAGGCCAGCATAGGCCAGTCCCTCACCCACCATCCAGACAGATGAGACAGTTGCACACGGCAGCTGCTACCTGCTTCCTGCTACTAAGACCAACTACAGGAAGTTCTCTTTTTTCCCAAGAGCCGTGCGCGAATGGAAGTCTCTCACCTGAGGCAATTTCATCAGCCTTGGTGGAGGTCTTCAATTTCAAAACCCAGATCTGAACCACCCCCACCCCTCTCTTCCCTGTTTCCAGCTCCCCCACGGTCCCTGACCCTCTCTCAACACCCTCTACCCTACCTCCTTCTTCTCTTTGGGGCCCACGATCACTCAGTTGATCATACCTACTTCCCTTCTTCTTATTCTTTCTCTTCCCAACCACCATCATCAAGTTGATGGTTCTGTTGGTATAGAAACGTGGGGACTTCGGTCAGGCAGAAACTGTTGATAAAAAAAAAAATTAAAACATTGCTGCCCGGATGATCAGCGTTGACATGGAAGCGAATTTAGGGATGGTGGGTTTGGATGGGGGGGGGGGGGGGGGGGGGGTGTAGGGGGGGATGGGTACTGAAGGGTGGAGGAAGGGGGTGTTCCCCCCTTGAGCTGATTATCTTTGCAGCTGTTCCTTTCCCACACTGGCCACAGTACAGAACTGTGTTTTTATATGATACTGGAAACCCCTGTGGTATGCATCATAATCGTCAACAAGATGACGGAGGATGGTAAAGCAAAAAAGAAGAAGAAGATGGTATCACAGCAATCACATCACTGTCATCAGTCTGAGTCTCAGAGTCAGACTGTCACTACTAGTACTAGTAGTACTACTACTACTAGTAGTAGTAGTACTAGTACTAGACTAGTCACTAGAGTATACATTAGTAACACTCAATCGGAGTCAATGATCTACTCCATTTTTATTTCCAGTCTTGAAAGAATGCAGCAGGCGATGGATCACGCAATATTGCCAATGATAATTTCATACTTACCATGTTTCGTCGGTTTCTTTTGCGACGTATTGCCGAACCAAGAGAGAGTTTCAAGCAGAGTCGTCCCTCCCCTTTCGATGCGGAAATGTAATCAAATAACCACTTCCGACTTTCTTCACGACTGCGTACACGTGCAAGTTGTTTAATACTTCCGGTTTTCGTGAAGAACGAAAGTAAAACAAGAAAAGAACTAAAACAGATGCAGCATGTCAATGAATCAAATATTAGTCCATACAAAGAAATACTTTTTTTTTTAATCCACACTAGGTTTTATTTTATGTTCATTTTCATTTTCCATTACTCCTATCTCCTCTGCTTTCTAACTTCTTGGTCTTCTTACTACCCCCCAAAGTGCAGCAGAATCTTCAGCCAAGTTGGCTGCCTGAGGCGACGAAGGTCAGGTCAGGTCAGGTAGTTAGGACATTAGGCCTCGCGGCCTCTTCACTGTCCTGTCATTTTTGTTTGAACTTTTGCACATCTGAGAGGTTTTTGTATTTTGTTTTCGGCAAATCTGCCTTTTAGTCATGCTCGTATTGTAGTTTTGATATGTTGGTGTATCCACCAAGGAGGTTTTTGAATTGTGTTAGATTCTGTGCTCGTTTAATATGTGCAGGAAGAGTATTCCAAAACTTTGTTACTCTGTTAGAAAATTAAAAAAATCTAATATTAGTTCGGCTATACTGGGTTAGTATTTTTAAATCACTGTTACGGGTTCTTGAGTCAGTTGTTAGCTGGAACAAAAATGTATTAGTATTGTTATCACTGTGAAAAATGTTGTATGTATTTATCAGATCCCCACGAATTCTTCTGTATTTCAGAGATGGTAATTTCAACTTTCTTAGTCTGTGTTCGTAATCAAGGTGACTAACGCCTTTAATCAATTTTGTTTGCTCGTCTTTGGACCCTTTCTAATGCTGCCGATTGCCTTTTTAAAAACGGACTCCAGACCTGATTTCCATACTCTAGATGAGGTCTGACCAAACTTTTATATAGTTTCAAAAATACTATATTATCTAACCCAATAAAACTTCTTCTAATTAGGCCCAGCATTTTGTTGCCTTTACCAATAGCCGTATTAATGTGGTTATCAAATGTCAATCCAGAGTCAAAGATGACTCCAAGATCCTTTTCCTCTTTGCAAGTTTTTAAAATATGTTTGTCGGTACCATGTGAAATTTCATAATTGCAACTTGGATTATTCTTTCCTAAATGCATCACCTTACATTTACTATCATTAAATACAAATTCCATTTCTCTGTCCAGTTTATTAGTCTGTCAATGTCATGTTGAATTGTTTTAGAATGTTTTGAAGTATTGTATATTTTGGTATCGTCCGCAAAAATTTTACATATGCTTTCTACTTGATCCGGTAGATCGTTAATGAAAATTGTAAACAGAATGGGGCCTAGGATGCTACCTTGTGGAATGCCACTCAACACTGCTGCTTCAGAAGAATATTTACCATTTATTCGTACCTTTTGTGTTCTGCCCGTAAGAAAATGTCCTATCCATCTTAATATGTTCCCATCTATACCATAAGACTGAAGCTTTAATAGCAATCGTTCGTGTGGGACGGAGTCAAAAGCCTTGCGAAAATCTAAATATACCACATCAAAAGTTTCCTTTTCATCTAAAAATTTAGTAAAATTGTTCATGACGTCCGTCAACTGGGTCATACAAGATCTTCCTGTCCTAAAGCCATGTTGACATTCTGAATACAGGTTAAAATTTGTCATGTGGGCTACAACTGTGTCTCTAATAAATTGTTCTAAAATTTTGCAAATAATACACGTGAGGCTTACAGGCCGGTAATTTCCTGGTTCAGATGTTGTACCCTTTTTGAAGATAGCTGCTACTTCAGAAGAAGAAGAAGAAGCGACATTATCTTATTCACACAAGCCAGCTTCCTCCCACACACCATCCGGGACTGGAATGAGCTGCCCCAGGAAGCTGTGCAGGCCAAGACTATCGGCACCTTTGTGTCGATGGTCTCCAACTAGATCTCCAGCAACACTCCCACCCTCGACCTGTCACCCAACCACTCCCACCCCTGTGTTAAGGCACACTTCCGCAGATCCCCAATTTCTACAGTGACAAAATAGTCAAGTGTGACTGTGGTCACTTAAAGCCATGGCAGCCGATCCAAAGAGTCGGGTCTCTCTAGTCTGACATTTAATTGCCTCCTTGCGCTACAGTGGAAATGGTAGGGTTAGTGATAATGTGAGTGTCTATAGTGTGCATGTGGAGAAAGAGGGGGGGGGGGGGGGGGGGGGGGGGGGGGGTAGGGAGGGCCGGTGTGAGCATTTTGATTTTTACTTTAAATTGTGTTTTTAAAATTCTGCTTCTTATTTTTTTTGTAATAATGTTTTCTTCCTTCTTGATATTTTTTCTTTCAAAATAATTGTAAATCACTCTGAAGATGATTTTTTCATCGAAGAGCACTACATAAGCTAGAACGTGAGCAGGAAGGCAAAATGAGGCCACACTGCTCACGCCGCTCCTTATATACCCCAGCTGTGGCTTTAAAGGAAGGAAGGAAGGAAGAGAAGAAGAAAAAAAAAACCCACACAAAACAACAGTAGTAACAGACATAGTCATCTTCAACGTGATGAGGTTGGCTGCCCAGCAGGTAGAAGAAGAATTAAGGAGATTGAGAGTAATTAGTGTTGTATGTTCTTGCACTGAAATATAATAAACAATTTCTATCTTTCTGCAGGTCAAGATAAACATCATCCACTGGCTTACCTTCCTCTAGAGAGCCTATCCAATCACTTAAAGTTACTAGCAACTGTGTGACACAAGATCCCTGGGCCAACCGATTTGATCTTTAGATAAGATATCATTTTTGATTAAATGTTCACACAGCGCGTCATGGATAAAACCTTCAAAAAGTTTACAAATGATGGAAGTAAGGCTCACTGGATGGTAGTTCCCATGACTACTCTTATCACCCTTTTTTAAATACTGGTCTAACTTCGGCTACTTTCCAGCTAGCAGGTAATTTGCCTTCTTGCACGGATCTATAAAATAAAAAGGTTAGAGGCCAAGTCAGCTGGCTAACCAACTCCCTGAAGACTCAAGAATGTATTTAATCAGGTCCAGACGATTTATCTATTTTTAAAGTCTGTAATGCTTTCAACATTTGCTCCTGACTGATTATGACCAAGTCTATCACCGAGTTCGAATCTGCTTTAAAATGAAGCAAACTATCCTCTGTCTCTTTTGTGAAAACACTACTAAAAAACTTGTTTAAGACCTCTGCCTTTTCCAAATCTGTTTCTGTATAAATCCCATCTTTTTGCTTTAATTTTGAAATTTGCTCTCTGGGTTTAGTTTTGTCAGATATGTATTTAATAATAATAATAATTTAATTATTTTTAGAAAAGTGTCGCCTGTCCCTCGCGAGGCTCCAGGCGCCATTACAAACATAAAAACCAACAGGTTTAAGAAAGAAGAAAAAGGAGACATACAATTTAAGAAATACTTTGGGATTATTTTTGGCCTCCTTGGCCAAAAGAGATTCTCTTTCCTTTACATGCTTCCTGGTGGCTCGTCTAACCTGATTACGGGCTCTGGCATAGAAGTCCCAGTTTTCTTTAGTCGGGTATTTTTTATAGGTTTTGAATGCATTCCTTTTCTTTTTTATCTTATCAAGAAGTGACACTGGGAGAGGGTCTTATCTTAACTTTTTTGGAATAAATTTGTCACAGGCTTCCAGAATAGGGCATTAGCCGCGTACCAGCGACCTTGAATTTCACCGAGTTG
The DNA here is from genome assembly GCA_017654935.2 of Phymorhynchus buccinoides. NCBI lineage: Eukaryota > Metazoa > Mollusca > Gastropoda > Neogastropoda > Raphitomidae > Phymorhynchus > Phymorhynchus buccinoides. The sequence continues at coordinate 82,483 of JAGGCT020001824.1, forward strand.
AATTAGAAAGGTCAACACAACTCGGGCAGAACGCGTGCGGGCAAGTTAGTAGTCTTGTGTTGAGTTCAAACTCTCGTGGCAAATGCCCTATTACCCGACTCACATTCTCCCAGCACTCGTCCACTGAACGTTCATCATTCAAAGTGTTAGACCAGTTAACAGAACCTACAAGTTCTCTTGATTGTTTCTCATAGGCCAATGTTTGATAGGTTTTGTTTGCTGAATGCATGTAATTATGTTTGCTTGTTTTTCCGTATGATTAAATCTTGTAAGTGTGCTTTATATATCAATAAGTTTTAATTGAATTGAGACTGAATTATTTTGCCATCTTTTGAATTAAAACGTTTTGCTGCCATTTTCAATATCCATAAATAGCATTGTTTTGGTTATCTTTCCATATAAATCAAGTGGTTTTTTCTCTCTCCATTTTATCAACCATAAGGTCTTTGACTCCATACCTCTGGTGTTTGGTCTGTATTTCTGGTGGTATTCCTGTTTTAGTGGGGGTTTTAAAGAAGAAATAAACAAAGAAGTGTAGATGGCATTATTGAAGGATTTCCAGTATTCTGCATCATGAACACAGTTCAAATGGAACACAAATGAGTATTTAGTCCTTGAACAAAAATTTCTTTGAAAGAAATTCAGTATACTTACATTTGCTTTAAACATTTTTATTGTCCAAAAACAAATGATAATGCAATCAGTGTTCCTGATTTTTACCTCTCTTAAGGGGTACGCTCACCCCCTGTTTACAATTGTAAGGGGTATTTTCACCTCCAGTTTCAAATTTTAAAGGGCTACGACAAAAACATATGAATAGCTCAACTTCACTTATCGCGCATGCTCTTATCAGACACATGCTTGAAAGCGTCATATTCATCAAATGATTATCAAGTATATGATGAAACGGTTTTATTGGATGCTGAGAAAAGCATCTGCAAAATGAGTGATACGTTTTCAACAATTAGGGTTTTCTGCCCGATCTTGTAGAATTTTAGATCTAGGCAAGTGGCTCCAGCTTGTCAGTTGCCTAGATATGCCAAGTAAATGATTAAAATACAACCAATGTCGCTAGCTTTCTGTACTGAAATGTAACGTCTGTGTTAATGCATGAATCATCATTTTAGTGCGTCATCTCACCCCCTACTTGAGATTTTAAAGGGTAAATCTCACGCATGCTTTGAGATTCTAGGGGGGATTTAAGAGGTCTAGTGCGTAAATATGCACAATCTCTACGTTTTCAGAAACCCTAACAATACAAGACAACTGGAGCTGCAACAAGCAGAGCTAATGGTGTGCTCAGTTAAAAAAAATATTACAGCGAACAATGTTGGCGAACACACAATGTAGTTGAATGAAAGAAAGAAGTATACTTACATTTGAGTAAAGTTTTTCAGTGGCTAAAAGAAAAAAGTTTTAGATGCCATTTTTTAAGGATTTCCTGTATTCTACATCATGAACAAAGTTCAGACAGAACACAAATTAAGGTTTTTCCTTTCTATAAAAACAATACAGGCAATTTGCTTTAGGGTGTGCTGCATTGTAATAACATTATCCTCTTTTCGTTGATGGGTGGGTCAGATTATGACTGATGCATAACAAGAAGAACCATACTCAAAATCAAATCAACTGTAGTATTATCACACCTGTATTCTTTCATATGATAAATTAAAATGCATGGTAATATTCATACAAATCAATCAGTCAATCAATCAATCAATCACAAGAAAGGGTACTGCAGAATTCTATTGTAATGTTTATTCACATGTTCTTAGGTTTCACAATATTATGCAGATAAAGAATGGAAAATGTATGTACATCCACTCATGAGCAAAATCACACACACACAGTCACACTTGAAAACACACACACAAACACACATAGAGCAAATTGGCATAAAACAAGCACAGAAGTCGGCAAATATATACTTTAGTCACCCCCTTAGTGTTTACCACCCTCAATCTCAAAGTGTGCTTCTTTCAGTTTTATGAAAATAATCCAAGGCTGAATCAAACCCCCATCCCTTTCCCAAAAATGGCAGAATGTTGCTTCTCAGTTAAGATTTTCTATGAAAATAAGTGTGTGTGTGTGTGTGTGTGTGTGTGTGTGTGTGTGTGTGTGACTAAAATACATGATAGCCCAGAAGTCATGTCAACATAATGCATTGAGATCCCCTTTAAATATGTTCACCAGTAAATGCCTGCTCATACACAACTACTCAGATACAACTATGGGAACCCACTATAAGATCACAAGTCATCACATTACTCACAACATTCTATATCACACAGACAACAGATCATTTTGTTTACTGTAGTTATTTTCTTTGTTGTTTGTTAGCTTACCCTGGCTAAAAGACTCCAGGGATCATCCCAACAGCGGAAGCACTTGAACACTGTGGTACAAGTGCATCAGCTACGGATGAGAACATAATGGGTGTGACCCCGTTTTTTATTATCCCACCACGTGGGCAGCCACACTCCGTCTTCAGGGGATTTTGGAGACTGATGATGCTATGCTAGGAGCATGTCACGGCTAAAGACAATCCTCGCATAACTATGCTAGCATAACAGCAGTTTGATGTAGCCTTGGTGTTCTAGCCTATGTCAATTGGTCTGACACAGCCTTAAGCGAAGGCGGGTTAAGTTACTTTAATTCAAAGTATTTCAATATGCACACACAGAAAGACCCATACAATCTGACACAGACAGATGTGCACTCTTGCTCTCTTCTACATGTACACATATACCACTTGTGATAAACCTCAAAAGAGAAAATGAAAAGCCAGTTGACACCCCCAGCGCCATTCCACCCCAGTCCCACCCTCAGTGATAAACCTCAAAAGAGAAAATGAAAAGCCAGTTGACACCCCCAGCGCCATTCCACCCCAGTCCCACCCTCAGTGATAAACCTCAAAAGAGAAAATGAAAAGCCAGTTGACACCCCCAGCGCCATTCCACCACAGTCCCACCCTCAGTGATAAACCTCAAAAGAGAAAATGAAAAGCCAGTTGACACCCCCAGCGCCATTCCACCCCAGTCCCACCCTCACCCCCCAACCCCCCCCACAAAAAACCCAAGCCATGTCAGGCTGAAGCTGAGAATGATTCTATCTTTATGCTTCACACAGAGCCCCAAAAGTTGCCCTCTTGCCACTCAGAAAGTGTCCCCTACTGACGATTGCCACTGTGAAATGGGACTGCAAAAACTCTCCAGTCCTTTCTATGCTTCATTTTAATTTATCAGCCATTTCTTTAGGAAGTGGGAAACCTAGCGCAAAGTGATGGAACTTGGAGAGAACCTTTGGGGAATCTGTGCAGAAGATGGCAGACAGCACATTGCAGGCATTCTTGATCTTTTTATAGCAAGGCCTCAAACACATTGAAGAAGAAGAAGAAAAGATGATGAACGACAGCTGAACATTATCAGGAGTGCTGGAAGAAAGCACTAGACATGGTGAAGGATTGTCCTGGCTGGCAGCCCTCACTTAGTCTGGAGATCAGAGTCTGCAACAACAAAAACACCACCACCACAGCCATGCTAAATAAAAGAGATTACAGTCATTTTGGAACACATATGAAACATTTTTACATGGATACTTTGATACTTAAAAGTCACACAGGCGTCTGTGAAATTCGGGTTGCTCCCACCTGGAGAGCACGTCACAGCCAGAGGCATGCCACCCTTTTTTTTCTTTTGCATGCGATTTTTGTGACTGATGAGGAAGGAAAAGGGAGGGGTGTAAATTTTGACCAAATGACAACTTTTTCATTGCCACTGGGCTTAACGTGTGCTAAGCACATGGGCACATGGAACCTTGGTTTATCGTCTCATCCGAAAGACTCCATGTTAGACCTTAAGGCCTAGTGCAGAGTGAGAGGAAAAATACCCTGTACCCAGGTTCAAACTCAGTTTTATTGTATACGAGGCAAACGCGTTACCTCTGTGCCACTCTGCATTAGAGTATATTCGTTTGAGTTGGTATTTGCTTGAGTTGGTATTTGGTTCAACTGATCATGTGCATCATCCTCAAGTTATCGGGAACAGATTTGCTTATTTTCATATTATCGATCCAGTATCAGAAACTATGAGGGTAGTTTAAGAATAAGATAATCAATTTGTGAAAACAATGCATATTGTTCAATATTTCTTTGCAGACGGCCCTGAAAGAAGATATGTATGTTCTAATGGAGAATAATAACTTGCTGTTTGGTTAAAATGAGATAGCAGGAATCATTATCAAAATATGGGGGTTGGGGGGGGAGGTAATTTTGCCAACTTCCATTGTGATCGGTTCAGTAGTACGGCCCTGGAAAAGTGGATTGAACACATTTTTGGTCACAGACAGAGACAAGAGAAATGTGATGTATTCCTGGTCTGATAAAACTATGAGTGAAAGAATGCGCATTCCATTACTTTGAGTGGAATAGTTGCCCTTTTTTCAAACTAAGCAGGCAAGTACTTGTCTGAGTAATCCACTATAGATTTGCACTATGCCAGTATTTTTTAGCATTGCTGCTAACCTTTCAAGTTCAACATTAGGAATCCGGACGGAGGCGGGTGGACGGGTTTGGTTACCTCCCTTCTGAGGTACCAGGGGTCAGGAGGCACAGTTTCCTAAAGCTGGAGCCTTTTTTTTAACATTTTCATTTTGAGAAGCAAACTCTTCATCTACTGACAAAGTAAACATAATTATGGTGTTACACCGGGCAAAACAAAACACAGAAAGAATGGATTGCAATAAATGTGAACAAACTTTCACAGTGTGGATTTCGTTACAAGGATTACAGTATTTTTTGCATGTTTGTATTTAATTAATTTTGATGCATCTTTGATGCTTGAAACTGTATTTGTACATGTGGAAATGTGGCTGAAAAATAGGAAACATTCATGTACATTAGGAACGGTTGGTGCCTGTTTCAAGGCATGCTTACCTTTGGTTTGTGCCCATCTCCACTCAAATAACCCAGTGCCATGCTTTCTGTTGTGTGGCCCCAGCACACCTCCACTGCATCCACAACACAAATTGTGGGGATCAAAATTGTATTCATAGTACAAGGACAAACATTTCACACACACATCAAATAACATACGTATCAGAGAAACAAACAAACAAACAAAGAAGCCAAACTTATTAACCTACAAACCAACCAACAACCCCAAAACTTGGAATACAATGGAACCTCCCTTATAAGACCTCCCATTATAAGACTCCCTCCCACATAAGACCTACTTCTCTGAGACATTGCCCTTCTTTGTGAGTATTAAAAGTACCTCCCTTATAAGACCCCTCCCTTATAAGACCCCTCCCTTATAAGACCTCATTTTGGATGATTTTGGAAGGTCTTATAAAGGAGGTTCCACTGTATCAACACAAGTGTGCAATGGATGTAACATCAATCAATCAACCAACCAATTACCCCAAAACTTGGAATATCAACACAAGTGTGCAATGGATGTAACATCAATCAACCCGCCAATTACCCCCAAACTTGGAATATCAACGCATGAGCAATGGATGTAACATCAATCAACCAACCAACAACCCCAAAACTTGGAATATCAACACAAGTGTGCAATGGATGTAACATCAACCAACCAACCAATTACTCCAAAACTTGGAATATAAACACATGTGCAATGGATGTAACATCAATCAACCAACCAACAACCCCAAAACATGGAATATCAACACAAGTGTGCAATGGATGTAACATCAACCAACCAACCAATTACTCCAAAACTTGGAATATAAACACATGTGCAATGGATGTAACATAAACCAACCAACCAATTACCCCAAAACTTGGAATATCAACGCATGAGCAATGGATGTAACATCAACCAACCAACCAACAACCCCAAAACTTGGAATATCAACACAAATGTGCAATCAATCAATCAACCCGCCAATTACCCCCAAACTTGGAATATCAACGCATGAGCAATGGATGTAACATCAATCAACCAACCAACAACCCCAAAACATGGAATATCAACACAAGTGTGCAATGGATGTAACATCAACCAACCAACCAACAACCCCAAAACATGGAATAGCAACACAAGTGTGCAATGGATGTAACATCAATCAACCAACCAACAACCCCAAAACATGGAATATCAACACAAGTGTGCAATGGATGTAACATCAATCAACCAACCAACAACCCCAAAACTTGGAATATAAACACAAGTGTGCAATGGATGTAACATCAACCAACCAACAACCCCAAAACATGGAATATCAACACAAGTGTGCAATGGATGTAACATCAACCAACCAACAACCCCAAAACTTGGAATATAAACACAAGTGTGCAATGGATGTAACATCAACCAACCAACAACCCCAAAACTTGGAATATCAACACAAGTGTGCAATGGATGTAACATCAACCAACCAACAACCCCAAAACATGGAATATAAACACAAGTGTGCAATGGATGTAACATCAACCAACCAACAACCCCAAAACATGGAATATCAACACAAGTGTGCAATGGATGTAACATCAACCAACCAACAACCCCAAAACATGGAATATCAACACAAGTGTGCAATGGATGTAACATCAACCAACCAACAACCCCAAAACATGGAATAGCAACACAAGTGTGCAATGGATGTAACATCAACCAACCAACAACCCCAAAACATGGAATATCAACACAAGTGTGCAATGGATGTAACATCAATCAACCAACCAACAACCCCAAAACATGGAATATCAACACAAGTGTGCAATGGATGTAACATCAATCAACCAACCAACAACCCCAAAACATGGAATAGCAACACAAGTGTGCAATGGATGTAACATCAATCAACCAACCAACAACCCCAAAACATGGAATAGCAACACAAGTGTGCAATGGATGTAACATCAATCAACCAACCAACAACCCCAAAACTTGGAATATCAACACAAGTGTGCAATGGATGTAACATCAATCAACCAACCAACAACCCCAAAACATGGAATATCAACACAAGTGTGCAATGGATGTAACATCAATCAACCAACCAACAACCCCAAAACATGGAATAGCAACACAAGTGTGCAATGGATGTAACATCAACCAACCAACAACCCCAAAACATGGAATATCAACACAAGTGTGCAATGGATGTAACATCAACCAACCAACAACCCCAAAACATGGAATAGCAACACAAGTGTGCAATGGATGTAACATCAACCAACCAACAACCCCAAAACATGGAATAGCAACACAAGTGTGCAATGGATGTAACATCAACCAACCAACAACCCCAAAACATGGAATATCAACACAAGTGTGCAATGGATGTAACATCAATCAACCAACCAACAACCCCAAAACATGGAATATCAACACAAGTGTGCAATGGATGTAACATCAATCAACCAACCAACAACCCCAAAACATGGAATAGCAACACAAGTGTGCAATGGATGTAACATCAATCAACCAACCAACAACCCCAAAACATGGAATAGCAACACAAGTGTGCAATGGATGTAACATCAATCAACCAACCAACAACCCCAAAACTTGGAATATCAACACAAGTGTGCAATGGATGTAACATCAATCAACCAACCAACAACCCCAAAACATGGAATATCAACACAAGTGTGCAATGGATGTAACATCAATCAACCAACCAACAACCCCAAAACATGGAATAGCAACACAAGTGTGCAATGGATGTAACATCAATCAACCAACCAACAACCCCAAAACATGGAATATAAACACAAGTGTGCAATGGATGTAACATCAATCAACCAACCAACAACCCCAAAACATGGAATATCAACACAAGTGTGCAATGGATGTAACATCAACCAACCAACAACCCCAAAACTTGGAATAGCAACACAAGTGTGCAATGGATGTAACATCAATCAACCAACCAACAACCCCAAAACTTGGAATAGCAACACAAGTGTGCAATGGATGTAACATCAATCAACCAACCAACAACCCCAAAACTTGGAATAGCAACACAAGTGTGCAATGGATGTAACATCAATCAACCAACCAACAACCCCAAAACTTGGAATAGCAACACAAGTGTGCAATGGATGTAACATCAACCAACCAACAACCCCAAAACTTGGAATATGAACACAAGTGTACAATGGATATAACCTAAAAAAATTAAAAAATTAAAAGACATTCTTGAAGCGTTGCCTTTCTTTGACACAAGAATTACACAAATGAATCATGTACAAAGGAACAAATTGAATGTATAGATTAAAATGTTCAGAGCTTGATGTGAGATTGAGGTTAAGCGCCATAGACATTATGTAACTGTCTGTCTAAAAACACAATGATCACAGTCCTGTAGCTGCCACCCAAATTTATTCTGGCTTTCACCTTGACCGCTTGATGACAATACTATATATGACAGCAGAACATATTTACCTTGGGTAAATATTAAAATAAACCTAACACAATTCCCACGTGGGGATACCAGGGGATCTTTCAATACAAATAGTTCCCCCACTTTCTGGACGTTCGGTGCTAGCAACTTCCTCTAATCTATCACTCCCCTTGACTCTGCCTTTTCCTTTTCATACGATCATCTACTATTTTTCTGCCTTATTGGCACATGCTCCTGCCTTTTTTCCCAAAACAATCTTCCAAATAATTTTCTTCTTTGAGCTCCTCTGAAATCGGAATGTGTCGGCTGAATGCTGTGAGGAGACCAGAAAACTGAAAAAACAGACACAAATATATTTGTTGTGTTGTTGACGTGCCCTGGCTAAAAGACTCCAGGGATCATCCCAACAGCCGAAGCATTTGAACACTGTGGTACAAGTGCATCAGCTATGAATGAGAACATTACGTGTGTGACCGTTTTTTTTATTACCCCACCACATGGGCAGCCACACTCCGTCTTCGGGGGAAAACGTATTTCACCATGGCCTGGGAAGGGAGAAAAAGAAGAACCCAACACAATGTACGGTAAGTAGACTAAACCAAAGCACCAGTTTCTCTGCAGTCTGTGTGCAGGGTTTATTTCGATACGACACAAGATAGAGAAACATGAAAGTAAAAAGAGAATAGTCACGCAACGTCCCTTACCATCGGGAAAAGCAGTGTGATGAGTTCCAGTTATCCGAAGGGCCACAACCCCTGCCAGTCTGCTGTCTACTCCGGACAATAGCCGCGAACCTAAAGGGAAGCAAACAGTAGAAGACTCACAATGAGTGCTTTAGGTAGATTTATCACCATTCCACATAGGTGGCACAATAGAGGCACTTTTGTCAGTACTGGCAAGCTCACTCTCTATTTCTTTATCACATGCAGCATCAAAGGAATAATAAGTCGGATGGAGGAGTAATCTCCATCGAGCCACTAGAAGAGCTAACTCTATGTCATTGTGGTCAAGCTTTGTAAGAATCTCAAGTGAGATGAGACAGTCTTGACAATGATGACCTTTTGCTTTCTCTATCTCACACAAACAGGCATACAAACATACACATAAACACACATGCAGAAATGCACACCAGGGATTGCACATGTACACACAATCGAGCATGCACACACACACACACACACACACAGGATGAAAAAAAGCTTTGTCAGCTTATTATTTAACCCTCAATAAAGATGAGTTTGACTTGACTTTATTTGACACATGTACACACTACTCAACCAAGCCCCAAGCCACTTTGTGCCTACCTAAGAAGTGGCGCGTGAAGCAGGCATGCAGGCCTTCAGTGGAGTCCTGGGCAGACACCAGACATTCGGCGCAGGTCTTGGCCAGGCTTGTTCTCATCAGGTGTTCACCGCAACCTTTTGTCAGAACATGACCAGTGGTCACCACAAAACATGTATGAAACCATCATACTCAAACTCTTTAATTTGCCGTAAAAAACATCAAAGGAATTACTGAAACTAACGTAGTAAACAAAAACCATGAAATCAAACAAAAAGCACAAGGTACAGTTGGTGACATAGTAAATCAAGCAAATAAAGAAGAGTAAGACACATACTATGTATTGATGCAGCAAATGTGACAACCACAGTTTCTGAGCGATAGTATACACAAATTATGCACAAAATTAGTGAAAAAATAAAAGTGACAACCATACATCCTGCAGATCCGAGCTACAGCAATATATATGTATTAATAAAGCGAAACCAGCAACATTTCTCTTTCCAGACTTTATGACTGCTGCAACAGATCTTTTGGCTCTGCTTGGGTACAGCAACCCATTGTGTAAATGTACTGGTAATGTAATGAAATTTGGGGATTCAATGCACTTAGGGCTTGATCTGAAAGTGATCTGTTGTTTTTTTCTCGACTGTAAAGCAGTTGTTCCCATCAGGTGCATCTTCTAGTTTATTCTTTTTTTCATTCTTTCTTTCTTCTTCTTTCATTTAAAAAACCCACACAAAAAGCTTAACATAATGCAAAGGAATACTTGACAAAGGCTATTGGTTTGAAGCTTTCCTTCTTTACTTATTTTACAAATTCAAGATTTCATAGTCACCTAAACTTGATGTATAGTTGTTTAGAACAAAAATCAACTATTGAATACTCCACATTGTGAAGTGTTTGTATATACGTGTTGCATGTGTGTGTGTGTGTGTGTGTGTGCACACACGCATGTGTGTGCATGCAGAACAGCTAAGTGTGCCTATGTGTGTGTGTGCATGTGCACATGCTTATGCAATCAAATGACAAAAGGTACCATAATTTTTCTGACTATATAAGGCACCCCCCGCCCCCCAAATGTTACCCAAATTTCAGATTTTGTTATTATATTTTCTATTTTATTAGTCATATTATAAGGCGCAGGGGTCTGAGTGGGGGAAAAAAGTATCACCTTACAGTTCGAAAAATATGGCAGCCATTTTCTTTACCTGAAGTAATAACAGCCACCCCAGGTAGGTTCTCATCCCCATTCTGTGCCCAACACCCAGCCCCATACATTGCTGCCTGGGGGGAAAAAAACCCACACCAAACCACACACATGAACATTATTTGCCGTTATCAATCAATTCAATGCCTTTCATCTGCAAAGCTATCAGAGTAAAAACAATTTTGTTTAAACTACAAATACAGTTTCTTTCTTTTACATTACATATACAAAATAAAAACATGATATCAAGTAATTTACGTGCAGTCCAAGTTTTTAAGACGATAGAGAGAGAGAGAGAGAGAGAGAGAGAGAGAGAGAGAGAGAGAGAGAGAGAGAGAGCATTAAGGACTTGACATTTACTGTCGTTTGACACCCACTATCTATCCCACAGTACATGCAAGCGTGCCTTGGGTAGACGGACAGACATGGACATATCACACGACAATCGTGCACCAGTGCTCAAGTGACCTTTCCATGACCATACACACCTTTTCTGTGGTGAAATTCTGAGTTATGTTTTGCACCAAAGAACAATCGTCTATGCTCTTAATATTGGATCTTTACATAAACTGAAATAATAGGCATCTTGTCAGGTCTTTGAAGATTACTCTGCCAATCTTCATTAGGATTGGTTCAGAAGATTTGGTTGTAGAGGCTTTAACACTCTGTGTGTGTGTGTGTGTGTGTGTGTGTGTGAGGGAGGGTGCATGCAAGTTTACATGTTTGTACATGCAAATTAGTCTTTTTTGATTGTTTAAGCAGTTTTAAACAGTGCATACGCACACAAAAAATCCAAGCAACCAACCAACCAAAATCCTATGGCAAAGCAAAAGTCTGCACAAGTCACATTTGAATGATATCACGCCAACTCTCCAAAAAACACAAAAGCTGCACTTACCGGTCCCAGCCTGCCAGGCTGCTTCAGCCAGATTCCTCCGCTGGACACAGCCGCGCTGAGGTGGCCCTGCCAATCCACGCACACCGCCCCTACCGTGTCCTGCACCCCTGCACCTCTCTGTGAGCCCTCTTCCTCTGCCCTGTTCTCTCTTACATCATCGTCCTCTTCTTTGTTGGCGATGCTAAGGTTTACCCAGCCCTTGTCTGGATCTGTGTCACCATTGTCACAAGCTTCTGAATTCTGGGTCAATGTCTCCGAGAGTTTGCAGCCTTGAATCCCTGCACCCCTCTGTGACCTCACCCTGTTCTCTGTTACATCATCATCCTCTCCTTCGCTGGCAATGCTGCAATCCCTGTGTGAATCCGTATCAACGTTGTCATGTGCTTCTGAATTCGGGGTCAAAGTCTTTGACAGTTTGCAGGGCCTGATACCGTCTGCGCTGGCATTGTTTTCTGGGGAGCTGGGAATGGTCCGCTTCAGCAAGCTTGGGGACGCACCGCCGGAAGATTCATTTAAATGTGAGGGAGAGAACTGGCTTGCAGTAAAATTGCTGACGCTATCCTGGAAATTGAACCGGGAAACATTATAAAAAAAGAGGACAATGTTAAAGATCTGTAGCAAATAGGGAAAAGGAACTTTAGAGATAAACTCCAACAAAATGATTTCGTGACTCTTGTTAAGTTGTTTTTCCTTCCAATATTGAGCATTCCATTACAATCAACGTTTTTTTTTAAAGGCCAGCTAATAGTGATTAACTTTTTTGCAACGCGTTGCTAGAATACTAGCTAGCAACACCTGAGCTTACCATTGCAACAGGCAAAACATCCCTGGGACCGACATTGATGTAGCTATTTTTAACTCATTCATTTAAACACAGAATCACAAGTTGCTTTTCAAATTTTATATCATTAAAAAGATTAAAGACAAATCTAAAACCATTATACAAAAATAAAGTCACTGCGATCTCCTAATTTTTAAAGAGAATTTATTGAAAAGGGCCAAAATCAGGTGTCCTGATGGAATTTCTACTCCTTGACTCCTTTAAAACATTTTTTTTTTTAAATACAAGCATGTCATTCACACACCCCACACCCCACCTTTCTCATAATATATAGACTTGTCATCCCTTTGCAAGATTGCAAGACCTCAAAGGAATACTTCTTGGCATCTGAGAGGAATTTGCAACACCAAAACCATATCTTTACAAAGCACCGCTCTACATCAGTACACAATCAAAATAACAAAGTAGGACATTTGTATCAAGCGGTTAAAGAAAAGCTTGACCACAGCTCACTAAGGACAATTATGACCATTGGTGATACAAGAGGAAATGAAAATAGTAATGGGCATTCATTCAATATAATTTATTGTGAACATAACTTCTTTTCAGACCTCAATTTCATGTTACTGACTTCATTATCTTCCATACAATTTAGTCACAAATCAGCCACACTTGTTTTATATTACAAGTCACCTAAATAAAATATGCAATCTGCTTAGACTATCTAGAAGTATCACCTAATTGCTTTCATTGTGACTTTTCCACTTTCCTCTTCTAATTCAATTAATATTTACATTTTGTTTTTAGATCAATCAACCTTTAGTTTTCTTTTGTGTGTGTGTGTATGTTGTGTAAGTTGTTTTTTAACTGAAGAGACTAATTAGTAATTCAGCCAAAAAGCTTGCCTTGGCATAAGGCTGTGTCAGACCAATTGATATAAGCTAGAACACCAAGGCTACATCAAAATGTTGCTATGTTTTGCATAGTTATGCGGGAATTGTCTTTAGCCATGGCAAGCTCCTAGCGCAACACCATCGGTCCCAAATCCTCCAAAGTTGGAGTGTGGCTGCCCACGTTGCGAGGTAATCAAAAACGGTCACACACGTAATGTTCTCATCTCTAGCTGTTGCATTTGTACAGTAGTGTTCAAGTGCTTCGGCTGTTGGGATGATCCCTGGAGTCTTTATGCCAGGGTACGATAGCAAACAACAACAAACCAAAAAGCATGATATTCAATGAGATTAAAAAAGGACTCTTGTACACAAAGATCTCCAGGATGATAAAGCTAAACTCTCTAATCAAAGAACAAAGAGAGGCAGAGACTATATGCGCTGTTTTTATCATTTTTAAGTTTACGTCAATACAGAAAAAACACCAAGAAATGAAATCAAAATATTTAGCCCTTCAAATTCAAAATTTTCTTTAAATAATAAATGTAGTGTACTTACATTTGTGTAAACTTTTTCAGTGCGCCCAAGTCTGTCTGCTCTTTCTACTCTCCTTTTGTATTTTCGATAGAGGCGACTTGAGTTGTCTGAAAACAAGGCCAAAACATACCTATATGCAAGTCCCACTCCACCCTATCCCCTGAAAAAAACAAAACAAAACACAAACAACCCAACCAACCAATGAAACACACAAAAACAGAAACACCCCACATTAAAAATAATAACAAACAAAAAATAAAACAATCTAATAAACAATGCTGACACTAAGAGCTAAAATAGCGAATGAAAACTGAACAATACTGCTACTGTTGCTATCACTTCTTTCACAACTGCTGCTTATGATATTGATATTACTTCTATTCGCCTTCTCCTCTGGCTACTATTACCATAGCTGAGCCATTCTAGGCTAAAAGAGTCGACACGTTTGTAGAAAAAGAGCACCATTAGTCACCTGTAATGAGTTTGTGGTGATCCTGGCATGAGAACCCTTGCTGTTTTGCCCAGTCTGCAGCCCCTGTACCCACCAACACGCTGAAAAAGAAATGGCTTAAAATAAGAATACATACTGGTAGGTGAAGACAGACAAATCAAAACAGTTCACTAACACCCACAAAGTATAGGCAGACAAATTAAACCTAATCAAACATCCCACAAAGTGACGCACAAGGCACAATACATTGAGAATGATTAAAAAATCAGTGGTCAGAAGACAATCTATGCATACCGATTTCTGAATGTGAAAAGAAAAGTTCTCATGCCTTATAATCTTTACTCGCCTTGGCTAAAGGTTGTGTCAGACCAATTGACATAGGCTACAACATCAAGGCTACATCAAAATGTTGTTATGCTATTTATAGTTATGCAGGGATTGTCTTTAGCCTTGACAAGCTCCTAGCATAACATCATCAGTCTCCCAAATCCTCCGAAGTCGGAGAGTGGGTGCCCACATGGCCATGTAGATTACACACTTGCACTGGCATGCTTTATAAATAAATCCAACCCCATTAGCACATCTTGAACGGGATTTCAAGAGATTGCAGACATTAGTGTAAATTTCGAAGAGCTTCCAAGCACCTTTTCGACCAGACTAAAATTTGAAGGGATCTCAGGGGGAATGGGAACCCTCCCTACACTCCGACACAGAGCTCACCAACCTGGGAGGGACTCTGCCCAGGGACAGCGACCCCTGTTGCTGGCAGCGCAGCAGGCGACAGGCCACCTGCACAGGGTTCAGCGACCCGCACAGACAGCCCACCGCCCCGAACAAGGCTCCGCTCCCTTCCATCACGCCCGCGTCACACTCCACTGTTCCCTGCAGGGTCAGGCTGGACCCCCGGCCTGCGTTGCTCAGCTCTGAATCCTGCAACAGTGTTCAGAATTATATTTACAGGACTTTCAGAAGCAAATTGTTTTGTTATGTCTAAGAAATTCAATAGGCTAAGCTCGTATAAATCCAGAGTTTTTATCCATTCTACGTTGTAGTACAGCATCTGTTATCTCTTTCCTAACACAGAGATACCTACCCTAATGTTTATTTTTCAGGAACAAAAACCTTAGAAATCTGGATTAAACCATGAATTTTTGTTTGAACAAGGCAAGAAAATGCTTGCCAATCTGGCTCCTCTTGCTAAGCCACTTCACAAGAACAAAGTTCTCAAGAAATCGATATTTTGTTTTCTTCCACAGCATGATGAATGGCCTTTAGCACGTTTGGGATCCTTAGACAGAACTTTACTTTCCTCTGTTGGGCAGAATTTAAGAAAACAAAATTGCAATATACAGTCAAAGTCGCTTTTCGGTTCACTTTTAGATGCCATTTGTTAGAGCACAGCAAAACCAGGAGGGTAAAAGTATTCACACAGATTCAGTCAAGTTACAACATCATAAATGAAAAACAAATGAATCTTAAAAACAGACTTTCTCTCACCTCTAACACAGAAACAGCTGCAGTGACAGCATCTGAAGCAGACCTCTTCTCTTTTAGCAGTCGCATGGCCTGTGAAGCATTCATAAAACAAACAGGCTAAATTCATGTGGTAATTGTAACTATGGTAAATCATTAACCTCAAAAGCTACAGAATCTTTGTTTGATACTGGTCATAGAAAAGAACATTAGTCAGTAGCATTTAATTCTTTTTTCTTTTTCATTAAATTAACAATTTTAGGGCTATGTTAATTAAGCTGAGTGAACAACAACAACATACAGTATTTATACACTTAATACAGTGCTGAATATTGATAGAAATCAAATCAAAGCGCACACACACGTTAGCATTCATAACGCATTCAAACAAAAATGCAATACAAAGTGAACACACACGCATGCCATATATGGTATACAACAGAAACAGAACTAAAGGCAAGAGAGAGAAGAGGAAGAGAGTGGAACCTCAATGACGGGGAACAGGTGGGTTTTGAGGTTAGATTTGAAAAAGCATAGATCTAAAAAATGTGAATTGTTGCCACCTGTTGCCATTTTCCTTTTTCAAGCAATGACATAAGAGGGGCTCAGCCGCCATTCTTGGGATAAAGATGGCATTGCATCCAATTAGTTCACTACTTAGATTTATCCCAAGATGGCAGCTACGAGGACAGCTGGTGTCCAGCAATTGTACATACAAATCACAGGCCTTACCTGCAAGCATGCCTTTCGGCACAGTTCTTTGTACTGTTTGCTTTTCTCCTCTGAGTGGCTCCCTGCCCCTGGAAGAGCCAGATGATTACAAGTATGACATGTTCAAATGAAAAAGATAAAATGTTTGCACCAATTCTCAAGTTAAAATAAATGAGAAAATATTCATAAGAACTCTCAAGTTAAAGTAAATGACCAAGTGTTCATGGTCACCTCTCCAAGGACATAATGTTTTCATTGTTCGTTCTTTTGATTTACTACTAATGAACAACATTACTTAAAATATTGTGAACAGATTGTAATAAACTTTTGTGACATGTGGCTAACAAGATAATGCCTCGTCAGCCGCCATCTTGGTTTTCAGGATCATGTTACGCTAAATCGTGGCTATTTTGAATGTTGCCTTCCTTAGCACACACTATGAAGCATTTTAGCAAGAGGAAAAGAAGACAGTTTGCTCTTTCCACCAATAAATTATTTTCTCTTTCAGACGAAAAATGAACAATGCAAATGGAGGCAACACACAATCTGAATTTTGCATGATAAAGCAGGATACAGTGGAACCTCCCTTATAAGACTCCCTCCCACATAAGACCTACTTCTCTGAGATATTGCCTTTCTTTGTAAGTATTAAAATTACCTCCTCTTATAAAACCTCATTTTGGATTATTTTTTTAAGTTTTATAAGGGAGGTTCCACTGTACTTGCATCTTGCTTCTGTAGGTTTTGTGTAGCAGGCAAGGCACACAAAATGAGGTGACAATGTCAATGGAATATGTTAAAAGGCAAGCACCTTTGAATGGCAAAAAGGAAGGAATTGCAGTCATTGCGCAAGTGAGGAGGCCTCATTGTGTAAATGCATTCAAACACTAAGATACCCACTAACCCAGTGAGAACAAAGCGAATGTTGGGCGATTGTCAGGCCTAATTTGCCATACATCATCACAAAAACTCAAGATGGCAGCTGGCAAAAGGTTAGCAACATGTGGGTTTTTTTGTAGAGTTATACATAGAGCACCTACCTGCTAAATTTTGGATTTAATGTGGATTGTCAATGTAACACAGGATTGTGTGTGTGTGTGTGTGTGTGTGTGTGTGTGCGTGCGTGTGTGTGTGTGATGAACTTTTAAATTACTTACTGACCTGCATGTACAGCAACGAACAGCCGCTTGTACTTGTAGAAATCAGCTTCATGTGGTGGGTCAGCCATGTTCCTTCTCACAAGCTGAAAGACTAAATAAATAAATAAAATTTGTTTTAAAAGGCATCATTGAGCGGCAGATACGCACTGCGACAGTGCAAACCCGGCCAGAGTCGTCTTTCGTAGCGTATGCTTAAAGCAACTAAGCAGTCTGATAGGATATAGTTTGTATAGAGAAAGTCCACGTTTATATTTTTGTACTCACACACACACAGACAGACCAGGTATCAATACCTGTCCTCTGGCCGGGTAATCAGAGATGATTTCCTTCCCTTCTCCCCCCCCCCCCCCCTCCCCCAAACCTAGACCCAACAGGCCTCACACACCTGGTCACAAGACACCACACCTCCGTTTCCAACCACCCTCACTCTCTATTACATCACAAGCACATGACCACTCTATCAATCCACCCTAATTCTAATTCTCTCTCTCTCTCTCTATATATATATCTCTTTCACTCTCTCTCTCTCACCTGTACTATATTAATTTTGTCAAAGGGGCAATACTCATGATTACATTTTTGTCAAATTTGATAAAAATCTGCCCAGTAGTTTTTAAAATAATCGATGGACAGACAAACAGACAGACAGACAGCCCAGAAACAAAACCTGTCAGACTGTCTGACCGGGTAACAAACTTTTAGGCTAAATTGGTGTGTAATTGTAACTAATGGTAACACATTAACCTCAAAAGCTAAATCCTTCACGTCAGACTCTGTCTCTTTTCTTTCTCCTTTTCCCTATAGCAACCAGTCACTTCCGATTATTATGTCGCTGTAAACAGTAGGGAGGATCTACGGATTTCGCAAGACAACAAATTATCAAGAAGAAAGTGGACAGGAGAACAAACTTTTAGGCTAAATTGGTGTGTAATTGTAACTATGGTAACATTGTCTGCCAGGTAAAAAAAAGCCAGGCAAAAATATAGGTATGCAATTAAATCAAATAAAATATTCTCTCGCTATGTCTATACACCGGAAAATGCCAGAAAATGAATGCAGAATGGTCAAAACATACCGGAAAATGCCAAATGGTGAAGGCGGAATGATCAAAATGCCGAATGGTAGGGCTGAATTATGAAAACATTCTACAGAAAACCCCAAAAAGTTTATTACAATGGAAAGTGAAATTGCCTAAAAGCAAAGTGATTAACACTGCCCCGATGACACATTTCCTTGGTTCCGCTATCCCGCACACTAGAATAGAATTCACGTCATACCGCATCATATCGACGTGTTTACAAACAAAACAGCGTTCGCGCGCATACAATTACAAACACATCGGTGCTCAACATAAATCAAAGAACTCAATGAGTAGATGTCAACTGATTGTCCCAGATCCAAAGTATTTACTATACCATGAAAGGCTTACATCATGATTATGAATTCAATTATCCTGATTGGAGTAATTTTAAATGAGAGTTTGCCACTTGTTCAACTAAGTACATTGTCAACAATAAAAATGTAAAGCAAGTTAAAATTAAAAACCAAACAGGAATAGGAATATTATTGTCAAATAAATATTACAGTGCAAAAGTTATTCATTTATTGATTGATTTTTACATATTCATATATTAATTTAAGTATCGGTCTTTCTTCAAATTAAATGGGATGGTATATTTTTTAACTGAATGATGCAAACACTGCTCCAAAAATTGTACAAAAACATACTGGATACTTTTAACTCGAATTTCAGAATTAATAAATAAATAATAAAGTTAAAAACAAGCAAACAAAGAAACAAATAAGTCAGTGAACTGCAATGAAAGAGAACATCAACAAGCAAATCATGTTTTTTTGCTTATTTGATTCCAACAGCTCAAAGGCCCTGATTTTGAGAGACACATTGACATGCAAATTACAAGTTTTTATTTTTCATTTTATTTTACTGAATCAGCAATAACAAAGGTCTGAGACGACACAGAACATCAACAGACAAATCATGTTTTTTTGCTTATATGATTCCAACAGCTCAAATGCCCTGAATTTGAGAGACACATTGACATGCAAATTACAAGTTTTTATTTTTCATTTTATTCATTTGATTTTACTGAATCAACAGTAACAAAGGCCTGAGACGAAACAGATCAACAGGCAAATCATGTACTTTGTTTTTCAATTGATTTTAACAGATCATAAGCAAAACAGACCTGAAATTGAAAAGAACATGCAAATCAATTATTTTATATTTGATTCGAATTTAAAATCACATCCAACACAGACCTGAAATTAAAGCAGAACACGCAAATCATTTTTTTCCCATTTGATTTCAATTGAAAAGACAAGTGTTAGTACAATTTTTCCTAGTGTGCTCCATCCAAGTGTCACCTTCATCAAAAACCAGGTCTCCTGCATCCAAGTCTTCTTGCAGCTTGTAGACGTATCTCCAATGTAGACGACGTTGTACCACTCTGGATAACCAGGCACTGATGAAACGACAGTTCCTCGTTAGGGGACTCTATTTCCTCCAGTCACCTGGAAATGTGTGATCCTACGTCCTACAAAGGGTGATGGAAGGTGTTGTGGCACAGAGAGGGACAGTGTGATCAGGGTCTTGACGTGTTCCGTAAGCTGCCCCACGGTGTAGTCCTTCCCTTTTTCGCTGAACTGGAACAGCTTTTTGTCTGCCTCTTGCGCTAATACGACCTTCCTAAACAGCAACTGTGTCTTCAAAGCTTTTCTTTTTCTCTTCTGCATTGTCTCCAGAATGTTGTCAACTTGCTTGATATCCTGCCATAACCCATAGTACAGCATGTCATTAACAATTGAGAGTCTCTCCGAAGCCTTCTTCTGCTCTCGATCCGCTTTGTCCTTTCTTCTCTGTCTGAGACTGGCTCTTCTCTCTTCCTCGATAGAACAAACTCTCCTTTGATACTCTTTTCTTATCTGTCTTCCCTCCTTCCTAGAGGCATCAATGTACTCAGCAAGTTTCTCTGGAGGCAGAGACTCCATCCACTCTGCGGTCTTGTTTAATGAGAACATGATGTAGCTCTCATTACAAAGAGTGGAAGCTACAGGCCGAAACTTGGTGAGTGCATCCAAGACTCAGGCAAGAGTCCAAAGATCCTCTCTGGCAGTTTATTGTGATGCGGAACTGAAGCTGTTTCTGTGGCAAGGGGCTCATCCACCATCCAAAAGCGACCCCCAGGTAGATGATCAGCAGCTGCTTTTCTCAGTAGTCCGAGCCAGGCATCAAAGAGGAGCTGCAGAACAGTGCATGTTGATGCATCCTGAGGGTCAGCAGTTGTCAGTCTTGTGAAAACTGCATCCTTTTCCAAGAGGTCTGGGAAGGGGGCTAAGTCACCGCTCAAAACGTCTGTTGCATCGGTTTTGGCCTCGAGAAGAAAACTGTACAGTTTGCCATAAATTGCATTGGCATCCTCCAAAGATGTCCCTTTGCGTTCAAGGGCTCTCCAGAAAGGGTCGGTAACTATCTTTGAGCAAAGTCCCAACGCTTTTACTGCAGCCAAAAGTAACTCTGACTTAACATTCTCTGCAACATCTTTGTGAAGGCCGTTGGAAGGAGTGTGTACACTAGAAAAAACCTCATTGATCTCATCATGCAAATAAAAAATGGACTCGGCGTTGACGAACAAAATGTTAAATCTGTTTCCTTTGAAAGGAACCATCAGCTTTGCCAGTTTTTGTTTCCCTTGTCTGTGTGCCTCCTCTTCTTTGTCAGCAAACAGGAAGGTTCTGAACTCCTGAAAACATCCATTCTTTTCGTCCGCTCCTCTCGCAAGACACTTCGATGCTTGGCGCACAAAACGTACAGTTTTGCATTCTTCTCTTTTGCTCGCCTTTTCTTCTGCTTCTGATTCCTCGTCTTGCCTTTCCTCGTACATTTTCAACACCTTCCCTGAAACCTCTGCAAAGTTAACTAGCAAATGTAGCCCACAATAAAAGTTATTCATATGGGCATGTGCCTCTTGTTCCTGCTCGGAAAGCTCATTCCAGTTGTCCGTGACATCGGGCAGAACATCCTTTCTGTAGTCGGCTAATAAGGCATGGAATTTCTTTTCTGTTGCTGCCCGGTCACTCATGGTGTTCTTAATGTTTCATAGAATGGTCTTTCCTGCCTCAGTGGAGCTGCATTCTTCTATGTCATTCAACACAGTCTTGAATGTATTTAAACAAGTCTCAGAACTTTTATCCACAATGTCACGCAGACCCAGAACATACTCCCTTTCTTCGTCTCTAACAGCAAAAACCTCATAGGAGTCACCATGCTTCTTTGTTTCATCACTCATTAGTGTAGTGTTATTTTGCTGTTGCAAAGTGTCAGCTAATTGCTGACGGGCAATGCTGAGACGTCTGTCGTTTATTCTGCTGACTGTGCTTGGGGAAGGTGTCACAGACAAAGTTTTTCCACAAAATCCAGCCACATCATCCATTACACCACCCACATGATCTTCGGCAATTCCTTGAGCTAATAACTTCATGACACAATGAACTGTGTTTGAATTAAAGGTTCTTCCATCCTCCACTGTGGTAGAAATAGTCGTATCATCATCAGCAAGCAAGCTTTCTGTGTACAGAAGATCTGGAGTAAGATGTTGGACACGTTTCTTTAATTTGGCAACTGTCTCTGCACTACTTTCATGGACGCTTTGCTGTAACTTTACTAGTTGGTCGATTAAATACTCTTATGTTATATGACTTTGGCCTTTCCAAGGGCCGGTGACTTTAGAAATTAAACTTTTGTTCATCTCTCTCTCTCTCTCTCACACACACAGTCACATATTATACACACACCAGTCCACCACCACACAGTCACAGTGTGACAGTGTTACACACACACATCAACGGAGTCACACACACACACTGAGTGTGACATATGCCCACACTGAGGGACTGGAATAAATTATAGATTAAAGACTGGCTTAAAGACTGGCTGTCACATAAGTTGTTTGAATATGATGAATGAACATATCAAAATTATAATGCGTATGCGCAACTATAATAAATGTACAAAAAGAAGGAAGGGGACACTTGATAGGCCGCGAGGCCTAGGCTTATGAGCCAGTCCCCCACTACCACTACTACTACTACTATTTGCTTGTGATTTACAAATTTGCACCTTCTTCTTCTTTCTTTAAGTTACAAGTGTCTGACGTTCAAGGGAGATCAAGCACAATGCTTTTTGCTTGCTGCATTAACAATTTAAATTGATTTTGTGTTTTTTTGTTGTGCAATGCCTCCCAAACTATCATGAACGTATATCTTATTACACATAAACAATACTATAGAATGTGCTTAGACAATCATAAGTGTAAAAGTCTGTCATAAATATCTAAATGTTATTGTTAACATTCTAAGACGAGTCTCTTACCGCACAACAAATTATTTACATGACACCAAATCTGACATGTACAGGCCTCTTTCAAGCATTTCCATTTGCGGTTTTAGTTTTAGAAATTGTTTAAATATTTTACTTTAAGTCTTACCATCTTATTTGGTGTTATGCCAACAACTTTTCTTTTTTAATGATGTATACTTTCGTTTTCATTTTGCCAACATGGATGACGCACCGCATGTCGTCCCCTGACCAACCGTTGCTGTGACACAGAATGTGTGGTAGCTTTTTTTTCCCCCATTTCCCTTCAACACAACAAAACAGCAGCCTATCTAATCAACGAAACCATTCGTATCAAATTATTGGCAATTGATCTGTTTTAAATTCATTTTGAAACTGGCATTAGTGTTGGAAAATATTTTGTTTCAAACATGAAGGTCAAGCGGAACTAAGACTGAAGAATGAAGAGTGGTGTAAAATTGTGTAAGTTTAAAGTTAGTACTTGTTTGTAGAATTTGTTCTCTTGTACCCAAAGCTGCAAGAGCAAGAAGAGGACATACTGTCACATAGCGAGCAGTTCAGCAGGATCCCCTGCCGCACACAGCAGCGAAGCTCCTCCTTCCCCCGCACCATCAGAGAATGGAATGCCCCCAGAAACTGTTGAGGCCCCTTCTGCCAAGGCCTTCTTCAGGAGGACGTTGGCAGAACACTAAAAGCTTCAAACATTTGGGTAGGCAGTGGTTGGGCCGGCATCATGGCTGGGTTCCGCTGAATGGTCCCTGTCTGGCCGGTTGTCTGGCTGTCTACCCACCAAAACTCTCTCTCTCTCTCTCTCTCTCTCTCTCTCTCTCTCTCTCTCTCTCTCTCTCTCTCTCTCTCTCTCTCTCTCTCTCTCTCTCTCTCACACACACACACACACACACACACACACACTCTATCTCTCTCTCTCCTCTGTTTTTCTTCTTTTCTTTTGTTTTTCTCTCTCTTCGACTTCTTCACCCTTTTCAGTTGTAGTAATGGTCAGAACTGACCATGACAACAATATTGGAAGAAGAAGAAGATTGCTAACATCTAGTGTTCTTAAAGGGTGGGGTCAGGCTCTTTTGGTTTAAAAAATGGTTTCAAATCGGCTCTCAGAGATAAAAATATGCTTTTGTTGACTACTGTAGGTTAAAGATTAGGCAGTGGTTAGATTCAAGATTCTTTGATCAGCCAATGCATCGTAATACAAAGGAAATCATTTTGGTTTTGCACAAGACACAATCCAACAACAACGAAAGCATGCACATCGAATGAACAACCAATATAAGAGGGGGGGGGGGGGGAAGACGAAGATTACATTATATATAAAATTAAAAAAATTAAAAGATTATTATCGTGTATCAGTCTCTCAGATTCTTTCTTTCTCTCAGACGCACACCTACACATATACCAACACACACACATGCACGTGCATACACATTTATACCAACACATGTCCCACCTCCTCACACACGCACTCACACACACTCACACACAAGACCGCGAGCATGCAGGCACACCAATTAACACAAGTCTGAGCAAAATAGGATATCATACAAAAATACCCCTAGGTGGGTGAGCCTACTGAGTATTGATGGCTCTGACAGCAGAGGGGTAAAAGCTGTTCTTCAGGCGGTTAGATTTGCACTTAAAAGAGCAGAACCTTTTACCAGAAGGGAGTGATTGAAACAGATGGTTGGCTGGGTGTGTGCAACCAGATATGATGGATTGCCGGTCACTGTAATTTAGCCTTCAGGCTATTTTGCCGGTCACGGTAATTTAGCCTGTAGGCTAAGTTACCAGCTAAGATAAATTAGCCTGTAATGCTGGTTTATTTGAAAATTACTTTCCTTGGACAAAAATATGTAATGGATCTCTGCAAAGGAACTAGAAAGTAGTCAATTTCTTTCATTCCTGACATTAAAATTAACAATTTATTTACTGATGCAGCTGTAAATGACAATATTCACATGTTTGAATGTTTCTTCTCATTGTGTAACTCTCTCTCTCTCTCTCTCTCTCTCACTCTCTCTCTCTCTCTCTCTCTCTCTCTCTCACTCTGTGTCCCAGTCTCTCTCTCTTTCTCTCTCTTTGTGTCTGTCTGTCTCTCTCGGTCTTTCTTTGTCTCTGTCTCTCTCTGTGTATCTGTCTCTCTATAATGTCACTGTCTTTCTGTCTCTCACTGTCTGCCTCTGAGTTTGTGCTCCTGTGACTTAACGTGTTCTATGACAGAAGAAAAACTAGGACAGAAAGCCAGTAAATTAGGGGGGCAGCTGTTCTATCATACCAATTCAAGCCACTGGCAGAAACAGAAGATGAGGAAGAAGATGAAGAATGGCAGGGCGATGACAACTTTGGCTGTGGGTGTCCCTCCTGTTCATGTTTTCCACCCATTTTCGCAGCCTAGCTGGATCTTTGAAAGGAAACTTGTGAAATGTATAGCATGACCCGGGTGCTTGTTCTTCGAAGCACCAAACTACAGAGCAAGCTCTAGGCATTTTTAGTTGGACCCCGAAAAAACCCGTTCTTTTACAGTTTTAGCTTTTGCAATCCAGCTCTATGTCCTCATTTCCGCTTTCAACGCAAATCAAAGCCACATTCTAGCTGACATATTTTTCCAATTTCTGAGCATCGTTTTATTTCAAAAGCTAAATAACAATCCCGAAAATTCACCCTTTCAGTGCATTTATGGTATCTAGTTATGTTCATCTAAACAACGCAATCAAAGCCAAGTGTATCCAAAAACATTTAAAAAAATGAAACTCACTGCAAGTATAAAAAAATTAGTATGATTATTACCTAGTAATCCTATGGATATATAGTTTTCAAAAGTGTTTTGCCATTTGGCTGAGTAATTTAACCTCACAGGCCTCGTATAAAAAATTTTTTTATCTTTTTGTCGGGACATAGCTCATAAGGGGCCACTCAGCAAATTTTCTTTCTGATTGGTTCGTTATCCTTAACCCTTTCAACACCAGCCATTTTTCAGCCAAAACTTTTCATCAAACTTACCTGAGTAGAGAAAAGATCTCATCTGCAATATTTGGGATTCCTATGTGACATGCATAAAATAGGGCCTACATTTTCCTCCCAAAATGAAGAACATAGGGTCACTGGATACCAGACCCTCGTTTGATGCCTTTCAGTGACATGGGTGTTCAATCATTGTGGTGCCAAGAGGCGACAGTGACGATCAAAGGGTTAACAATATTCATTGTCATAAACAATCACTCATCAGGAGTACATTTGTGTGGCTTGCCATTTTTTGGTGAAACTGACATAACGGGTATCAGGTTCACAACAGGTTGAAAACAGGAATAATAGAACAAATTGGTTCTGAATGTTCATTGGTCAGATGTCTCCGTCTGTCTTAGTATCTAAGTTCTGCATTTGCAGGTTTTTAAACCAGGAGCAGAGACTTACTTGTGGTGGTGCCATAGCCGATGAGGTTTAACTGAGGCGTGGTTACCGCTACACCTGTCTGTATTCATTTTTAAAATCGGGACTTTACTGGTTTCGTACTGCCTCCGGGCATTGCCTCCAGTATTGTTCCCACCATATTTGTATTTACAAATGTCCCATATGTGTCTGATTCAGACCAAGAGGACATAAAACACCATTTTCGTCGTCGTCGTTTTTAAACCAGAGTGTTTTACTTTTAGGCTGAGATTTCTTTTTCAGTGTTGGTGTGCATATTGTTAACGAGCAAATGTGGCATATGATCCTAATCCTATTCCTAATACTGTTCATTCAGTTTGATAAGTCAGATTGTTCTTTCAATATTGATATAATGAGAATGTGTAAATTTGTATACATTCTTGTCAGTATGTAAGTAAGCTGCACAAGGCTACAACACTTTCTGAATTTCAGCAGTCTTAGACATGGATGTGTGTGTGTTGGTTTAAAAAAGTTTTTTTGGTTTTTTTCAGATCAGGACTTGATGTTTTCAGATACAAGGAAAGTTGGCTCATTATATCTCATGACTTTGCCGGTGAGGAAAGATGCCTCGGCACAGCAAGATACAGAAGCAGGTGCTTAGCTTGTATAGACAGTTCTTGAGAACCACCGAGAATCAGCCCGGATTTCAAGAACACATCAAGGCGGAGTTCAGAAAGAACGCTTCCATACCACGCATTGATTCAGTCAAGGTGGAGTATCTGTTGAGACGAGGGTGGAGGCAGCTGGACATGCTGAGAAAAAGCTCTGTCACTGGGGCTGGAGTGTTTGAGAAAGAGAAGAAATGACCACACCTTTATTATTGGACAATCCATGTAGAGAAGCAACAAGCTTAATAAGTTAATACGATTCTGGTGTAGACTCTTTTGGGTTTTTTATAGTTTTGTTGAATATTGTTTTCCACTTTCAGATTTCAAAATGTCACGATTTATGTTCTGGCCTCTGCTACGGCACAGCAAGTGCAGCAGACAAATTATAACTGAGAAATTGTTTTGTATTCGCCACACAACAGAATCTTTAGGATCCTTGCTTGGATCAGAAAGGCCTAGACGAGCACATTCATTGAGCAAATCTCATTCGTTACAGAAAGACAAAACAGTGCTGCCGAGAACTGTACACAACTGTGGCTTCACGCACAGGCATATGCCTATATCTGGCTTAGTAAGCACAGCACACCCCTACAGACAGAGCTCTAGCATGGCGGCGAAAAGCGCCATGTCCCAGCTGTATTACCGCATCATAGAGTCGCTTCCCAAGGGGATCCAGATGGCCCTGGCGTACGGGTCGGGGGTGTACCAGCAGGTGGGTCACGCGGACATGCAGCGCAACATGGTGGACTTCATCCTGGTGGTGGACAACCCTAAGCAGTGGCACAAGGAGAACCTGAGGCTCAACCCCCACCACTACTCCTCCCTCAAGCGCCTTGGCACCCGCACCATCACCGCCGTGCAGGAGTATGGAGCAGGTGAGATATATGTGTGTGGTGGCGGTGCTGGTTTTGATCCAATCAACATCATTTAGTACAAGATTTTTTTGGTAGCCCTTATTTTTTGGTTACCTTTGTATCTTTGGTTTGACAAATGCAATACTAACCTTAAAAACTTTTTTTATTTTTAAAGCACAAAAACATGTGTACGACTTAACTGCATCATTAATAGTTGTGTAGAGTGGCACAGAGGTAACGCGTTCGCCTTGTGCAAAATAAACCTGGGTACAGGGGATTTTTCCTCTCGCTCTGCATTAGGCCTTATGGTCTGAACGTGGAGTCTATTGGATAAGACGATAAACCGAGGCCCTGTGTGCCCATGCACTTAGCAACGAAAAAGTGGTTATTTGGTCAAAATTTACCCCACCCCCCCTTTCCTTCCTTATCAGTCACACAAAAGGCGCATGCAAATTCAGTAAAAAACAAAATATATATATATATATATGGGTGTACCAGCACTCTCCGGGTGGGAGCAGCCCAAATTTCACAGAGATGCGTCTGTGACTATAAAGTACCAAGTATTAATACCAAATAGTAGCCGAATCAAGTCTTGTCTCCTTTCTGATCTGCTGGAATTTGTCACTGTGACATTGCATTGCTTTCTTCTCTCTTTTTTCCCCCTTGTGTGTTGCAGGTGTGTACTTCAACACACTGGTGCGCTTTGAGGACCGCATCATCAAGTATGGCGTGATAAGCACAGACCGCTTGATCGCGGACCTGCTGGACTGGGACACGCTGTACGTCAGTGGGCGTCTCCACAAGCCGGTCAAGCTGCTGGTGCTGCCCACGGACCCTGACCTCCAGTCTGCCCTGCATGTTAGAAACTGTAGATATGAAGAAAAACAATTTCAAGCTGCTATTTTTGTAGACTGTAAAGCGATACCCTTTTTTTTCCTGACTTAGTTAGTCTCAAGCACCTAATAATATGACTGGTAATTTATAAAGTAGCTCTGTATTACAAAGTCATATTTTTGTAAATTATAATATAGTTTGTAAAATAACTGTACCTCGACCGAGTTAAGGACAATCAGGGAATCCAGACTGATGAGCAGTGAACAGTTTTATGTAAAAAAGTTTGAACATATTTTGTATCATTACCAAAAGCATATCTTATATCTCTTCAGCTTCATTTTCTTGGTTTGTTTTGACTTTTGCAAAAAAACATGATGAAACAGGGTTCAAATTACACAAGATTTGCTCAGTACCGAACTGAGTTACATACTATCTTTGCAAGGTATCTGCTTGTTTGCAGAAGTCATATTTGATGTTTCGTCATCTTCATTCCTTTTCATTATTTTTATTTAAACTTTCTTTGCCTGCCTTTTTTTCTCTCTGAATTTTATTTTGATTTTTAGCTGAAACTGACAACTTGTGACTATTTTTGTGGAAATACCAAAAAGCCTAAATGTTACAAAGAGTGATAACTTCGCAGCCTACAAGCCTTGCAAAGAATGAAACCAACTTTCTGCCAAAAAGTGTTAATGTTGTTGTAGGCAGTGAGTGAGTTCACAATGATCCCCAGCTGTTGTATAGGTGAAAGGGTGGGAGTAAATAAAACGGCTTTAGTCAGCTGTGGAGTGCGAGCTCTTTGTATATTCAGGCTTTTTGGTGAGCCATAGACTGTCTGTGCAGGTGAACCTCCAGAGCGCTGTCCATGCCGCCCTGCTGCTGCTGCCAGAGGACTTCTGCGAGGAGACGCTCTACACCACCATCGCCGGCCTCTCCTACAACGGCGACTTCAGAATGGTCATCGGCGAAGACCGCAACAAGGTTGAATTTTTTATATATTTTGTTTTAGGTCAGCTCTTCTTTTTTACCTGAATGTCTGTGAAGTTAATTTTGAACTAGACAGCTCTGACACGCTGCATACAAAAAGTGCCCAAACACAACTTAGTTTTAGTATATTTTATGCTCGGCCGACTACACAGGGGTTGTAGCTATCATGCACAAGACAAGATCAGAGACAACTCGGGCTAGCGTAAGCCTGAGACACAGAATCAGTCACATAACACTTCATAACCAGATATAATAATAAAGCTGATGGCAAAGAAGACGCTGTTATTAATGTTTTTTTCTGTGAAGGGATATTTTTGGTGCATTCTTCTTCTCTTCAGGGCCCACGGTCAGTATGTTGACCATTCTGGCTCCTTTGGAAAAAAAAGACTGAAAAATTCCTCCTGCTCATGATAATCGGACTGCAGCTATTACTCTACCCCGTTTTCCTTTCTGTGTCCAGGTGTCGAACATTGTGCAGCCCAACACGCAGCACTTCCAGCAGCTATGCGAGCCCTTGGCTTCCTTATTTCTGTGATCAGGTGTCAAACATTGTGCAGCCCAACACGCAGCACTTCCAGCAGCTATGCGAGCCCTTGACTTCCTTATTTCTGTGATCAGGTGTCAAACATTGTGCAGCCCAACACGCAGCACTTCCAGCAGCTATGCGAGCCCTTGGCTTCCTTATTTCTGTGATCAGGTGTCAAACATTGTGCAGCCCAACACGCAGCACTTCCAGCAGCTATGCGAGCCCTTGGCTTCCTTATTTCTGTGATCAGGTGTCAAACATTGTGCAGCCCAACACACAGCACTTCCAGCAGCTATACGAGCCCTGGGCTTCCTTATTTCTGTGATCTGGTGTCAAACCCAACAAGCAGCACTTCTAGCGGCTGTATGAGCCCTCACTTTCTTTATTTCTGTGATCAGGTGTCAAACCCAACAAGCAGTACTTCTAGCGGCTGTATGAGCCCTTACTTTCTTTATTTCTGTGATCAGGTGTCAATACTTTCTTTAGTTCTGTGATCAGGTGTCAATACTTTCTTTAGTTCTGTGATCAGGTGTCAATACTTTCTTTAGTTCTGTGATCAGGTGTCAATACTTTCTTTATTTCTGTGATCAGGTGTTGATACTTTCTTTAGTTCTGTGATCAGGTGTCGATACTTTCTTTTCTGTGATCAGGTGTCAATACTTTATTTATTTCTGTGATCAGGTGTTGATACTTTCTTTATTTCTGTGATCAGGTGTCAATACTTTATTTATTTCTGTGATCAGGTGTTGATACTTTCTTTATTTCTGTGATCAGGTGTCGATACTTTCTTTTCTGTGATCAGGTGTCAATACTTTCTTTTCTGTGATCAGGTGTCATACTTTCTTTTCTGTGATCAGGTGTCGATACTTTCTTTATTTCTGTGATCAGGTGTCGAACAATGTGCGGCCCAACATGGAGCTCTTCTGGTGGATGTACGAGCCCTTACTTTCCTTATTTCTGTGATCAGGTGTCGAACAATGTGCGGCCCAACATGGTGCACTTCTGGTGGCTGTACGAGCCCTTTCTTTCCTTATTTCTGTGATCAGGTGTCGAACAATGTGCGGCCCAACATGGTGCACTTCTGGTGGCTGTACGAGCCCTTTCTTTCCTTATTTCTGTGATCAGGTGTCGAACAATGTGCGGCCAAACATGGAGCACTTCTGGTGGCTGTACAAGCCCTTTCTTTCCTTATTTCTGTGATCAGGTGTCGAACATAGTGCGGCCCAACATGGAGCACTTCTGGTGGATGTACAAGCCCTTACTTTCCTTATTTCTGTGATCAGGTGTCGAACAATGTGCGGCCCAACATGGTGCACTTCTGGTGGCTGTACGAGCCCTTTCATTATTTCTGTGATCAGGTGTCGAACAATGTGCAACCCAACATGGTGCACTTCTGGTGGCTGTATGAGCCCTTTCCTTATTTCTGTGATCAGGTGTCGAACAATGTGCGGCCCAACATGGTGCACTTCTGGTGGCTGTACGAGCCCTTTCCTTATTTCTGTGATCAGGTGTCGAACAATGTGCGGCCCAACACACAGCACTTCTGGTGGCTGTACGAGCCCTTACTTTCCTTATTTCTATGATCAGGTGTCGAACATAGTGCGGCCCAACATGGAGCACTTCCGGCGGCTGTACGAACACATCGTCGCGGCGGAGGAGCATGTGTTATGGCTGCCCCAGCAGGGCAGGCTGGAGCAGAACCCCAACCACATCACCCAGTTCCACCACCTGCACCTGCTGCCCAAGAGCGTGCTCATGCTGCTCCAGGAGAACCGCACGCGCCCAGGCTCCCACCCGGACCTTGAGGAGGTGAGGGACCATTTTCTGGCTTTACTTTTTTGTCCACCATCTTCCATGCGGAGCAGTGGGATATTGTTAGATTTCAAATATGCATTTGGGGTGTTTGTCCAGTTGGGTGTTTGTCCAGTTTTTCCTCTTTTTCAGAGACTGAAATCCCATGCCTGAACTCCAGACTCTGTGTATGCGCTCATGTACATGTGCGCACATAATGCTAATTCACATTTTCCAATGGACAGGTGCAGGGGGAGGGTGGGGTGGGGGAAGAGTGGGCCAGGGGAGGAGAGGAAGATACATGAAAGAAAAGCTACCACCAGGTGACACAGGCTTGTCATGTCAGCCGTTCACCCCATGCTTTGTGTCTTGGGCAGTATCGGCTGGACATTGCATCATTGACTTATGAGTCATCACGAGTTAATTTGTTCAGCTCACCATCACAGGGCAATTGATCCGCATTTTAATTTAATCCCTTCGATCATTTTTCTTGTCTGCCTGTTATTCGGTGTGTGTGTGTGTGTGTGTGAGAGAGAGAGAGAGAGAGAGAGAGTGTATATGTGAGTGAGTGTTCTTCAGTTTTACGTCTTTCCACTGAAAGTGATTTATATGATGTATAGGTATCTAAATATGTTTGCGTGTCTGTGTGTGTGTGTTCGTGCACCTATGTACATACTGTTATCACATACTTTTATGCCCGCCTGCTTTGTAGGTTCTGAATATCTATGCCAACTCGAGCCACTGCGACGACACTGTGGCGCGCTGCATCAACCACATCGTGTGGCGCTCCAGCCTCACCCAGAGCGCCAAGACCATCCTGACCGCCGGCGCCCGCAAGTCCATTGTCTACACCCTCAAGAAGCTGGGCAAGATGGTGAAGGGCAAGCCCAAGAAGGACGTGTCGCGGTTGTAGCAGGCGTTTTATTCTTCTTCATGTAAGAAATTAGCAACTGCAAAGGGCAAGCGCAAGAATGTTTTCCGGGCTTAGCGGGGATTTTCATATTCTGCTTGTTGTAAGAAGTTAACAAATATATTGGCGATTCTTGTCATATTGAAGACATTCATTTTATGAAAGGCAAACTCAAGAAGGATGTTCCCCGGGCTTAGCTGGGCATTTTCTCCTTGTTGAAACTAACAACTACGGTACATTGGCAGTCTTGTCACATTGATTGAAGAAACTAATTCTATGAAAGGCAAACTCCAAGAAGGACATTACATTTTGTGGTGGGAATTTTCTTCTTGTTTTTGATAAACAGGAGTAAGAAAACAAGCAAATGATATTAACAGTCCTCCAAACACTAAAGGGAAGCTAGGGGATGTTTTATATGAAAGGCCAATAAGGATGCATAAGTAGGGTTTTCTTCATGTTGAAAAAGTGGATTTAGAAAATAAACTGGAGACCTCGGCAGTCATCGATTCGCTAAGGGGAAACTAGGGTTTTGAGCAATACATGCGTGGTAAATATTGAAGCTGAAACTGAGAAAAAATCAACCCCCTTTCTCCATTCTCCCAACCCAAACACTTAAGCTTCATCTTGTAAAACCAAAAGATCAATTTGTGCAAAAATGCCATTACGTTTGGTTTTATCATGTACCGTCAAATTTGGTTGTGTTGAGATATATTTGTACAAGTGCTAGTGATGATTATTATGTTAAGATGCATCGAGGAGTTCCCTCTGTGATGACCGACAGAATCCACGGTGACCGAGAAACAAAATCAGTGAATTTTGGCAAAAAGAATCTCACTCTATGCAGTCTTCTCCGGTGGGGTTCCTCATGACAACTCAGTTATTGCTTGTGAAGTGTTGCTGGTACCACAGGTTGTGCAAGATTGTGGCTTGTTTCAAATGGGAGTAGCACCAAAGACTGTATAGGGGAAGACAAGCATCCGGTCTCTTTTCCCTATATGAGTAGTGAGGACAGAAACACTGGTTATGTCCCTTTTAAACGTGACACATTTACACGTCGATAGGCCAGTTGAATTCTCCGTTCAAATTCCAGTCTGAGTTTTTGGATAGCCGCCGCTGTGAATGGTGTATAACTACCCCACTAACGATAACTATATCAGCCTGGGTCGCTGTAACTCTTAAGTAGTCCATCTTACCCTTTTAGAACCTTTGGTAGCACCAATAGAATGTGGGAGAGGGAGAAATTGGGCTAGGATATCACAAAGCAAACGAGACAAGGCTATACACTCAGGGCGCTATTTCCAGTTTGGTTATCCATCATCGAGATGTTTTTAAGATGAGAGAGTTCTGTATAAAAAAAAATGAACCCTTCTTCTGACCTAAAAAATGAAAAGAATTACGGAGAGGACAGAGTAAATGTATCGGTGTAGCTTAGTTAAGAAGACAAATACATATGTATTCGTCACCTTGCATGGAATGGAATTTTGATTTGATGGAAAAAGTGTCTTTGGCCCATTAAACAGAACAAAATGTGTACAATAGTGTAACATTTCCAATCACCCAAGAGTCGATAGAGTGATATAAAAGATTTGCCCAGGAACAGAATTTCCTAAGGGGAAGGGCTGAGCTTTGTTTAAAAAGCAAACAATTGATATGTTAATGAAAATTACATTGTAATTGTAATGTGTTTATATGAACGAGTGTAACTGGAAGGATAGAGCCATGCGTGTTGTGAAAAGTGCACACACGTATGTATGTGTTATACATTCATTTGTTTACATGGAGTGCATTTCAGAATATGCCTCATTTTATTTGAGTGACTATGGAGTTGATATGCTTGTGTGATGTAGTTGTCCCTTTTCTATCTTTCTTACATAATTTCGATTCATGTTCATTTTTAAAATACACATTAAAAGTTTGTTTTTCTTGAGAACCCGTCAGCTGGATTCAAGTGAATGAGTTTGCATGTTAATTCGTTTTACAGTCGGAGAAATACATGTATTTTTAATGGATCAAACTGATGTGAGAAACAATAAAACCAACAAAGAAATGAGCAAGCAAAAAAAAATTGAAAGATTGTTTAGTTAGATATTTGCATTAAAAACAATAACACAAAAGCAAACATGATAGAATAAATAAGATGCTGCATACACAGACGCCTTTGCTTGGTATGGAAGTTTTACAACAAATTTAAATCCTCTGTATAATGATGGACAGTAGACACACACACACACACCAATGGCCTCTTTTTTTTGTGGTTCATTTAATTCCAAATAAAATTATTTCTGTCTCTTACGGTTTTTACATACACAAAAACTATTAAAAGTCATCAGATTCCATCTTCAACTAAATTGTAAACATTCAGCTATCATAAATTGAAAAAATCGATCTAAAAAAGGGTTTAGAACATGCTGAAGACAACATAAGAAAAAAGCCAGCAAGACTTCTAAACTAAAACTGAATAAATAACCCAGCTCCCTCCAAACACACACACACTCATACCACATTCCCCTCTCCTACCTATCCCACACAATCTTGCATGGGCGCGTACACACAGAGGCACACACCCCCATGCAATAGGATTTGTTCGGAAATAATTAAGGAGAGTAATCTTATGTTTTATGGGAGTGATCTTGCCTAATTCAATCGGTCAAACTGGGGAAGTTACTCTACCATCAGGTAGATAAAAAAAATAGGGATGATTACCACGTGGGGGTGGGGGGGGGGGCAATTGCTATCATGTATATTTTTTGACATCTGTAGATTCAACCCTTTCCAAAAATGCATGATAGCAATCTGGTAACTTTCTGTCCGTTAACATGTTATTTATAATGATACCCCTTTTTGTGAAGCATTTTTGGTAAGGGGGACCCCACAATGTCAAGACTGTATGATAGCAATTGCCCCCTCAGATGGTAACAATCACCCTCCGAACATGCTGCGTTTGAGTAGATCTAGATTTAGACACACTCGGTTTGTGTTTCTCGACATCAAGCTATCTGGGTCAATCTCAATGTTTATTTCTTTGCGAGTTCTCGACGTTTTGCAAGTTAGTAACCCCTCTTTCTATTTAAAATGTTTGCAAATCGTTCACTCGCTTCGTTTCACTCTTCGAAGCCATTAATTAATTGTTGCTATGGTATTTGACGGAGTAAGTAAGGTAAACAACTCTAATTTTCACGAAGTGCTCTCCCCTATTTTTTTTCAAAAAATCGTCTATTGCAAAGGGCACAAAAAAAATCATCTACAAATATAATGAGATGTGTATATATAATCTTTTTCTGTGATATTCTGCATAGTAAAATCAAAAAGTGCTGCAAATGAAATGAATTCTTCATACGGCAAAAGGAGAGGGCTCTTATAAAATAAACAACAGCAACAAAGGGATGAGTATTGATCTGATGGCTAAAAAAACATGCTGAAAAGTTATTGTGGACATTGCTAAGGAGATTGAATGTTCTTTTCACTTGATGTTTTTTCCCTTATGCTGGACTCTCAACAACTAACAAACTCTTTTCTTGTTGTCTTTTTTTTGTTTCTTGTTCTCTGTCCAAAATGCACTATCAACTCTACCATGTATCCTTAGTGTATCGTAAAAAAATCAAAAGGACTGTCCTCTGAACAAACAACTACACAAATGCAAGCAAAAGAGATATCCTGATTATCCATCCATCATTACCCTCTATTTCAAATATACTTAAATACGCAACTACTTCTGTAACAAAATCACACATAATATCTAAACAACACTGACATGGAGCTAGCTTTTAAAAAAAAACCATTTTTAAAAGAATAAAGCTGTGTGCAGTACAACAAATATAATGAGATTCTTTTGTATACCATGATAAAGACACATCTTTTCTCCATACAAACACTCGTTGAAGCAGTGTCAGAAAAACAAAACTGCATTATTCAAACAGCAACATCGTGATACGAGGGCCTCATTATATTTTGCAATGTGGAGAACTGGCTGTGTGCACCCTCCTTCTGGCTAGTCCAGATTTTAGAGGTTACCCTAACTAGAACACACACACTTTGATATTCTTTCAAACCAAACGGTTATGGCACCAGTCCACGTCAACTGGGGTATGTAAAAAACAGCACCCTCTGTGAACTCTCGAGCATCCTCAACTTTCGACATTTGCTCCCCCCTTTGCCAAACTTCACATAAACTAATATGAAAAGGTCACAAGGAACTAAGTCAGAAAACTAGGTGGATAGGAGACCAACTGAACTCTGCAAAAGTCTGTTTTCTGGCAAAATGTCCCAAGTAGCTGGAGCAGTGTGCTCACTTGCGTTGTCACAATAAAATAGGGGGAAATCGGGTATCAGTGCTTGGACGGCAAATAAGAAAGGCCTTTGGGGAAAAGGATGCTTGTTTTTCAATCCGCAGTGATAGCTCTTCTCTCTGGGAAAGGTACTGGGGCCCTGGAACCAGCATTTCAG
This sequence comes from Phymorhynchus buccinoides, assembly GCA_017654935.2. Classification (NCBI taxonomy): domain Eukaryota; kingdom Metazoa; phylum Mollusca; class Gastropoda; order Neogastropoda; family Raphitomidae; genus Phymorhynchus; species Phymorhynchus buccinoides. Next base: position 120,013 of record JAGGCT020001824.1, read on the forward strand.
TAAAAATTCAAGGCGGTTATTTGTTTGAGAAATTTTGCTACTGCTCTTTTTTCTGTGCAAATTTACTAATGCTTTCTCATCCAGAACATACGAACGGCTATTTATTGATTGTTTTTTGCATTATACTGACAGATAAACATTTCATGATCAGTCACAATGTCCTAGATGCCAGCTGACTTCTTGCCATCAAATATTTTGTGTAGTTTGGGTGCTTTATTCAACCATACCCCTTCTCTGCTCTTAAGTAAACTAGTGGGGCACTCAACGGTTATAACGTTTCCACATACCCAGGTGTTCTAGCAAGATTTTATCAAGGCTTAACGATAAAATGCTCATTAAGTTTTCCATCTCACCAGCACTTATCCAGAGATAATTTCCTACAAGAGTCTTTGAACTGGCTATGGTTTTAAGTCACTTGATCGTAACAGTCACTTTCTTCTAACGTTCTTCTGCTTAAGTGAAAGTTCTTGAGCCTGTTGTAAACTTTTACATCTGACCGTGCAAGGTCTCAAAAACAGTTTATAAACATCTACCTTTGTTTGAATGTCTGTCCTTGAGCATAAATGCACATGTTTATAGATAGAAAATATTGGCATTAAAGAGATTTCCACAGCTTGGGATCAACATTCACCTTGGTGGACATTTTGCTTTGCTCAACGGCTATAACAAAGTGGAAAATAAAATGTGCAACATAACTATTGTCATGATTTCTTCTTCTTTTTCACCCATTCTTCGTGCACGGCTTGCTCTTCAGACGCCATTTTGGAAGTGATGACTTCAGGAGTAGGAGAAGGCGCGAAATGATGATCGTGCCATTTAAAGACCCAGCATGCCAAGTTTTTATTCGATTTTCGAATTTATTTTTTTTAGGCGGAGATTGGTTGATTTCGGAGAAAAAAATTAGGCGGAGAAGGCGGAGAAAACGGAGATGTTTTCATGCCTGTATTGTGATAGTGGTATCTCATGACACTATTTACATTTTTGTGACATTATCAGAAACTTCACATTGCCAAATATAATGAGAGGCCCTCGTAGTTAACAACTTCCACTCTCTGAACAACATAAATTATGCCATTCTCCTCACACTAATGCAGGATAATGAGATCCTGATTGCGGCATGGCACTATGAATATTGATTGTATAAGCAATATTAATCATAATCACCATCAACATTTTGATCATAACAAAGATGCTTTACAATTACACATACAAAGCGAAAGGGATACACTATCTTTGTATGCATTACACAGCTGCAGATCTCAAGAATGAAAGCATCACAATAAAAATGAAAACATTCATCTATGCAAAGCTTAATTATTCATCACCATCATCGATCATCACAAAACATATCCATAAAAAGATTTTCAGGGGGATCTTTTTAAAAACTACATCAGAGACACATAAAAATCATACTTTCAATGTCGCTGCTTTAACATAAAAACAATATGCAGTCCCGTATTTTTCTGACTATAAGATAGCATCGCCCCAATTTCTTTAAGATTTTATTATATTTTCTTACTATTTTATTAGTCATATTACAAGTTGCAGGGATCCGAGTCTGGAAAAAGAGTATCGCCTTATACTTTAGTAAAAATGTTTTTAGTACATTTCAATTCATCAGTTCATCATGACTGGAGAAATCAAGGGCAGCAATAATTCAAACGCTTGTTAAATTTTCTTTCTCTAACGAAATAAATGATAAAGAAAGTTGCTTAATTAAAGCAAAATAACATTAATTGCAAAGTTTTCACAAATATACTTGCTGACATTATAGTTTCGAACTAACAGAAGCCAAAATCTTGAAAGATCAGTCATGAACTGTTTGATAATGTATAATAATGTTAACCTTTTTCCACATACTATCTTCAAATCAGAAAGTATACACTTGGCGATCAGATTTCCATGACAATTTGCTTCCTCAAATTTGAATAGATGTGAAATGTAGACAAAGATTTTGTAGAGACATTAGAAACATAATAAAATACCCTAATCAACAATAGATAAGAAAATTGCCTCTTCACAGCTATTTACTGTTCAATACCACCTTTTTGGCAATCTGCGGAGCATAGCCTCACAAGCATGAATGTACAACACAGGTAAAACACAAAAGGTAAAAGCTTGTTCGAGGTTTGGTGACACCATACAAAACATCCCTCACTAATGAATTTTACATAACTCTTAAACCAACAACAAACAATATCAGCAAGTTACATGTAAATACAAATCTTGTGAGTATTGCAGACATTTCAACTTTCCCACAGCCATTGTGCCACATGTTAACTGTTCTCTATCTCCAGGGCTTCTGATTTTCCTTTCTCTTAAGGGGTACACTCACCCCCTGTTTACAGTTTTAAAGGGTATTTTCAACACCAGTTTCAAAATTTAAATGGTCAAGACCCTACTTCCTACGTAAGTAAATTGCACTTACAGACACATGCGCACATGCACGCAACACACTCTCTTCGCTCACACACCAACTGATCACTTTTCTGGTGCTTGTTTTTGTATTTGACGAACAACCTGTTTCTTCTTCTTTGTCTTCAAGTTTTCTTTAACATTTGCCAGACTGGTGGTATGTTGACGAAAGGAATATCAAGTGTTTGAAATTATTTTATTGGATTTTGAGAAAAGGGTCTGCCAATGAACAATGAGTTTTTGATGTTTACTGCGTTCTGGCAGTTTCTGCTGCACGATCTTTTAAGAATTTTAGATCTAGGTTAGCGACTCCTCATTGTGGCAGTAGCCTAGTTTGGCCTAGCAGACTATTGAAATGAGCAAATCTCGTTATCTTACTGAAGATTAACGGCTGTGTTAACGCATAAATCATCATTTTAATGCGTCACCTCACCCCCTACTTGAGATTTTAAAGGGTAAATCTCACGCATGGTTTGACATTCTAGGGGGTGATTTGAGAGTTCTAGTGCGTAAATACGCACAATCTCTACATTTTCAGAAGCCCTGATCTCAATCAACATCTTCCTACCAACCCTCAACAACCCAGCTTTCAGACTGAAAAGCTCTACCTTCAAACTAGAAAGAAGCAGTGTCTTCTGTAATCTTCTACCATCAAAGATTTAATGACAACAAAACACATATCTGTTCCCCAAACTCAAAACTGTAATATATGCTTGGACCCCATTGATTGCACACTAATTCTTAAAACAACAAATGAAATGTACACACCTTGTTAAAACCAATTATTTTGCTTGATCAAAAGCTCATTAAACAAACAAGATTTTTTCAATTGAACAAAAAGTTGACATCCAAAGGGAGATACACAGTAAAAAAACCAAACAACAACAACAAAACATTATCCTTTTAGCTGCTACTTGTTCAAAACAAAAGAAGAAGAAAATTCAGCATGTTTGCAGAGAGTTTAAGTAAACACTAAACACTCTCAGCTCTTGAAGAACATTGTAATCCCGATAATGTTAAGCATTAACTTGCTAGACACCACACTTTTTTTTAATCTCACAATCTCCACCACAGAACTAATCTAAAAAAATGAAATGAGATCTTAGTAATAAACGTGTCTTAAAAACACACACAAATTAATCACAGACACATGCAAGAATACTGAAATGCCAACATTCAATTTTGCAGATAAAAGTATATGTTGTAGCTTTCTCACAAACACCACCTAATTGCTGAATACAAAACCTGTGGGAAGTCAAAGAATTTTTTTTTTACAAGTTTAGATCCACAAAGAACATCAACAATGAACACAAGATTTGATCAAATTCACAATAATGTGACATACTCACCAAAAACTTATTATGTTCAAACTTAGTTAAAGCACAGAAAAGTTTTTGAAGATGTGAATTTCGCCAATTTACCCTTTAAGGACAAAAATACCCAACACTTAAAAAAAAAACCTATACAGACTTTACTTGTGTATACAATTCTGAATTTCTTTGTTCACTTCATAAGTTCAGGATACAACCCCCCTCAAACGCGCACACACACACACATTCCTCTGTTCCTCAACAGTACTATGCTGAGCATTGCAGAATGTCTTTTTGGCACCACTCGTCAGCCACAAACTGAACATGTCCCACATTTGATCAACATGTCTATAGATTTCACAGTATTTCTCTCATGATAAGACTTGTCTGAATTACATATCATATAGCATTCCATGGATATAGGAATGGGAGAATACTGCAAAAAAATCATCAACACTATAAACAGTCTTGTTCTTGTTTACTTTGCATTTTTTCCTGGCCTTGTAGAGGACATAAAAACTGGAAGGCCAAAGTGGTGAGGAGTGGAAAAAAGGATAAGAAGGGGAGTGGTGGTTTTATGCTTAACGGAAGAGATAGGCAAAAAGCAGACCAGGTTGAACAGCATGACATTCACCCTGATATGCAGTCATAGACATTTTCATTTTTTTAAGACAGTCATACACATTATCACAGTTCCATAATTAGTTAACTTGGTGGTGGTATACTTTACTCCCAAGTCAAAGACCTCGCTCCAAACCACAATAGATAATTGCAATGTCTATTCACAGCTGAGAACTGAGCCTAGTTTGGCCCCAAAAATGGCTTGAAAACTGCCATTGTGACACCTGGCTTACACAAGTTACAGCTGGCTTACACAAGTTGTTCAGTTTTGGGCAATCGACCCTGTGGGACACAAACAGAGAAACGGACAAGCCGGAACAGCAGGGAGAGATCACTCGAGTCAACACAGTTGAGCTCGTCAATCTGGACAAGACCAATGGCGAGAAAACTGCCATTGTGACACCTGGCTTACACAAGTTACAGCTGGCTTACACAAGTTACAGCTGGCTTACACAAGTTACAGCTTAAGCGTATGTCACATCACTTGTTCAGTTTTGGGCAATCGACCCTGTGGGACACAAACAGAGAAACGGACAAGCCGGAACAGCAGGGAGAGATCACTCGAGTCAACACAGTTGAGCTCGTCAATCTGGACAAGACCAATGGCGAGAAAACTGCCTTGTCTTGGCTAATCAGCTTGGCGAGCAATGAAGCTAGAGTTATTAGCAGGAAAGCCGGGGTTGTGGTAATGACTGGTTGTGTCAAGACTTCAGCTGCCAGCTCATCCAGGGTTTGCTTACTTACTATCTTTGCGTTGCCCATGAAGGTTGAGTGTGACAGCAACATGGTTAACACCTTGACTGCCATATAACGTATCACGTACTGACTTAATGGCATCACTGATGACATCATCAGAGGAATAACTGATATGCTGGTTTTAGTTTTAGCACAATCAAGAGTTATATCCCAGGACCATTTCGCCAGATTGGTTCTATCAGTTGTCTTTTTCATGTCATGATTTTTTCTTTAATTTTGTCTGGCAGTCAAGAGGTTAACAAAGTCCTGAGCTCAAGCAAACACTTTGTTTTATGTTTTGAGCAGATAGGTTGAGTGCTATGCCTGGTTGTCAGAAACCGACCCGCTAGGTTTCATCATGGCCACCAGGTCGTTGTGACCCAATGTTTTGGCCACGGAGATGGGGGTGAGGCCGAAGATGTCCTGTGCCGTACACTGCGCCCCACAGGCCAGCAGATACCTCACAATGTCCTTGCGATCACAGGTCACCGCCTGCACAGAGAACACATCGGAAGAGTTCAGAAACAGAGGTCTCCTGCGTTGTAACAAAATTAGTTGTATTCAGCCAACATTCCGATTTTGGAGCTTAAAAAAGAAAATTATTTGGAAGACTTATTTTTGGGGAAAAAACAACAATGGCTAATGGGCCAATTAAGACAGAAAAAAAGTAGATGATAGTAAGAAAAGGAAAAGGCAGAGTCAAAGAGAGTGACAGAAGTGAGGACGTTTCTAGCACAGAACTTTCAGAAGATGTGGGAACTGTTTGTACTGAAATATCCTCTGGTACCCCCATGGAGGGTCAGACTGACTAACTACTCACTACGTGCAAGGGAGAACGGTTGTCGTAATCAGAGCAGTTCATATCAGCGCCGGCCTCATGCCAAGCCTTGATGGTGTTCAGGTCATTCATGGCCACCGCACTGCACAACACACAGGTTACAAGAGATTCACACCACAACTTCTGATGCCCAAATGCTCTAAAAAAAACCACACGTCACAGCATTGTTTTAGAGCATAGATAGGCTCAGACTGCAAACACTATTGCTACAACCTACCTTTTATGTCACATTCTACTTCTCTTTTTTTTTTAAAAATCACTCTTGTGTTGCTGCAGATCTAGAGCCAGGGATCAACTGGCCACTTGTCTTGAGGAATGTGACTTCTGCGATATTGAAAATCCTTAGACCATCTGTGACGTCAAAGTTAGACAAAGTGACAGGTTTTTTAACTTAAGAACTATAGTTTAACTACGACGTCACAGCTCTTTTGTTTTCAAACAAGACTTCATGGAAGAGGGAATGCACAAGCGAACAGCGACATGCTTAACTATGACGTCACAGCTCTTTTGTTTTCAAACAAGACTTCATGGAAGAGGGGATGCACAAGCGAACAGCGACATGCTTAACTATGACGTCACAGCTCTTTTGTTTTCAAACAAGACTTCATGGAAGAGGGGATGCACAAGCGAACAGCGACATGCTTTTAAATGCAAATTATAAGCTATCGACTTGATCACCTTCAGATTAATGTATGTTTGTGACTTCCAATAAACTCGGTTTATGATCCAATTCGATTTTGCATCATTCTCCACACTTTTAATTTGTATTTGAAAGATTAAAAGATAAAGGCCTCATAACTGTTAATGGCTGTATGGGCAGTGAATCAATCCTTTGATCCCTGTCCCTAGGGCTCTGTATTGGTATGACTAGAAAAGTAAGCCATACCAATACCATATCACACTATACCGCATTGGAAGAATTGTCTCTGTTGGAATCAAGAGCCTAACCATATTTCACTTTCTTAACTTTTTCGCAACATGCCGCTAGAATACTAGCAATGCCTGAGTGAACCATTGCCAACACGCTGCTAGTGTGTTAGCAAAAAGGCAAAATGCCCTGGTGACCGACAGTGGTGTGGCTGTTTTCAACTCATTCGCTTAAACACAAAATAACAAGTTGCTTTTCAAATTTTATATCATTAAAAAGATTAAAGATAAATCTAAACCACTATACAAAAATATAGTCGCTGCAATCTCCTAATTTAAAATTTAAAAAATTTGAAAAGGGGCAAGGGAACACGGAGCAGCAAGAGGGGTTGTGTTGAAAATGTTAACTCATTCAAGTCGTTCCGGCCATATACGTTCAGAATTAATAGATAGCTGTCAATTTGATGCATTTGTTTCAATGGAAGTAAATCTGTGTGTACACCATACCTTGGTCACTTCTAAACTCGCTTTGCTCCCTTAGACCACACTTTTGCCTCTGACTTTGCTTTTGTAGTGGTTCGTTGTGGGGCAACCAGTCGGTGTAGAGTTTTTCTATATAAAGTCTAGATATAAAAAATCTGATCTACCACTTCCCTATGTCTAAACCTGAAGTAAAAACCCGTAGTCTTCTTTCCTTTCTCCTTTTGTTTATGTATGTTTTGTTTGTGTGTATGGCTGGAGTGACTTGTGAGTTTTTCCAATAATTCAAAATCGTTGCGATGCGAATGAATTAACCTTCCCCAAACCAGTCAGTTTGAGAATCATAAATTTCTTCTTTTTTTGTTTTATTTAAATTCAGAAGTAAGTAACTGTGTCTGGGATATAACAAACATACAGAAGAAAAAAATAGGAATCGTCAGCAGCTATGATCCGTACCAGCACAAATTCACAGCGATGCGGACAGACATCCAAGGTAAGCGCGCCCCAGTCTGCATCAGCAGGTGGATCACAGGAATCGTCTTGGACAGAACGGCGTCGATGAGGGGGTTATCCCCCCTGTTGTCCCGGAGGTGCACGGAGGCGCCGTTCCTGAGCAGAAAGCCGACGACATTCAGGTTGCCCAGACTGCAGGCCACGTGCAGGGCGGTGCGCCCGTCTTGGTTCACTGACGATACGTCCGCTCCCTGGGAAAGGAAAGACAGACAGATGAAAAAATACTTCCCCGTGGGGATACCGGGGGTCTTTCGCACAAATAGTTCACCCACCTTCTGGAAGTTCTGTGCTTGTAACTTCCACTAATCTTTCACTCACTTTGACTCTGCCTTTTCCCTTTGATTTCTGTCATCTACTATCTTTCTGACTTATTGGCCCATTCTCCTGCCTTTTTTCAAAAACATATTCCCAATTTTTTTCTTTGAGCTCCTCCGAAATCGGAATGTGTTGGCTGTGCGCAGCGTGGAGACCAGTGAAAACTGAAAACCAGACACATATGTACCTTACCCATTATGGTCATATGGCCTGGGAACGCAGAAGAAGAAAAAAAAAACAGTGGAGCCTCCATATTAACTCATTCCGCCCTGCGCCTGACAAATTGTCGGGCGCCCTAGTGCAGCTACCAGCACCTGCGCCCGACAAATTGTCGGACAGAGACCTCCGTTTACTTTCCCTATCTCAATCTAGAAACTATTAATGGCTAAGATACATTCATTCTGAAGCTATTTGCGTAGGAATGATCACTAAACTCGTTGCACGATTTTAAATCGTTTGCAAGCACTTTATTGTCATTTTTTGTGTGTGTTTTGTAATAAAACTAGTACCTCTCTCTCAGAACCTGCAGGCTGGGAGTGCCAAAGCAAGCGTTTTTGTCCTCATTTCTCACATCACAACCAACAGACAAACCGCAAACCGCCACTATGGAAAACATAAAAATCCCTGAAAATCACATAAATCTAGTCTAATATTATTTCATATGCACACAGACACACGAGCGCCACACACACACACACCTTACCACCCAATGCTGATCAATCAATCCATGATCACTCAAAGCTGATGTTTCTTTCCAGAAAGGGGATGTCTCTAGACACACAACACAAATACACCTTACCACTGAACACTGATCAATCAGAAGCTGCCGTGGTTGTACGGTTAGAATTGCCAGCTCGTAATAAAGACAGGTTTGTGAGTGCGGAGTTCAAATCCGCAGTGTTGTGTCCTTGGGAAAGACAATTTAAGCCTAGATCCTCACTCCACCCAGGTGTAAATGGGTACCTTAGGGAAGTCCATTGGATGAGACTTAAAACCCAGATTCCTTGTGCGAATGCATGCACAAGATCTTGTGCACACTATTAACCCTTTCACCGCCAAAGTCGCATTTTAGCACCACAGTGATTTAACACCTATGTCACTAAAAGGCATCAAATTGGGGTCTATTATCCAAAGACCCTATTGTCTTAGTTTTGGGAAGTAAGGATAGACCTTATTTTATATATATGTCACAAAAGAATCCCCAATACTGCAGATGGTTTTTGTTCTCTACCCAGGTAAATTTAATGGAATTTTGTTCGCTGAAATATGGGTGGCGGTGAAAAGGGTTAAGCCCATTCCACTATTCTGTAGGAGTAGGCTGCCTCGAGGTGTTTGGATGGATGATACAAATTCACATAGCTTGCATCAAATGTGTGCCAATAGCAGTCTAAATGAAGACTTGGGGTGTAGGGCATGATAAACATCTCCTATCGGAAGAAGAAGAATCGATCACCACTCACAGAGCTGATGAGGTCTTCCAGGGCGGGGATGTCCCCAGCCTTGGCGGCGGCACACAGCAGGTTGGGGTACAGCGCCTCCTTCACCTTCTGCACCTCCGCGTGCGTACTGAGGGACAGGGCCCGCGCCACCCCCTCGATCAGGTCGTGGTCCATCAGGCTGCCCGTGTCCTGGATGTGCGTGGTCATCTCCCCGCGAAGGTTCCGGGCCAGCATCTGAAAGCCCAACCCGTTTTTATGCATTCAGTATTTTTGTGTGAAAGAGGGCTCTGAACGCAGGTCTGATTTTATGCGCTCAGTGTTTTTTTGCGAGAGAGGGCTCCTCACCAAAGCTTGGTCGAACACAATTTCGCTACAAAGATGTCTGCAAACTCGACAAGAGAAGCTGGTTAATATTGACCCAAACACTTGGAAAAGTATTGCAGACATCTGCAAGA